>JAJHUQ010000057.1:840000-847500 GCA_035773235.1 Eospalax fontanierii | reverse complement strand
TTAGGGTTAGGGTTAGGGTTAGGGTTAGGGTTAGTGTTAGGAATAGGGTTAGGGTTAGGGTTATTGTTAGGGTTTGGGTTAGGTTTTGGATTAGGGTTAAGTTTAGGTTTTAGGTTAGGGTTAGAGTTAAGGTTAGAGTTTGAGTTAGGGTTAGATTTCGAGTTAGGCATAGGGTTTGGGTTAGGGTTTAGGGTTAGGGTTTGGGTTAGGGTTTGGGTTAAGGTTAGGTTTAGGGTTATGGTTAGGAATAGGGTTAGGGTTTGGGTTTGGGTTAGGGTTAGGGTTAGGATTAGGGTTTGCGTTAGGGTTCGGGTTAGGGTTAGTTTTTGGGTTAGGGTTAGGATTAGGATTAGGATTAGGGTTAGGGTTAGGTTTAGGGTTAATGTTAGGAATAGGGTTAGGGTTAGGGTTTGCGTTAGGGTTGGGGTTAGGATTAGGGTTTGGGTTAGGGTTCGACTTAGGGTTAGTTTTTGGGTTAGGGTTAGGGTTAGGGTTAGGGTTTGGGTTAGGTTTAGGGTTAGGGTTAGGTTTTGGGTTAGGGTTAGGGTTAGGGTTAGGGTTAGGGTTAGTGTTAGGAATAGGGTTAAGGTTAGGGTTATTGTTATGGTTTGGGTTAGGGTTTGGATTAGGTTTAGGTTTAGGTTTTGGGTTAGGTTTAGAGTTACTGTTAGAGTTGGATTTAGGGTTAGGGTTAGGGTTCGGGATAGGGTTTGGGTTAGGTTTTGGGTTAGGGTTTGGGTTAGGGTTTGGGTTAAGGTTAGGTTTAGGGTTATGGTTAGGAATAGGGTTATGGTTAGGGTTTGGGTTAGGGTTAGCGTTAGGATTAGGGTTTGGGTTAGGGTTCGGGTTAGGGTTAGTTTTTGGGTTTGGGTTAGGGTTAGGATTAGGGTTAGGGTTAGGTTTAGGTTTAGGGTTTGGGTAAGGGTTAGAGTTTGGGTAAGGGTTAGGGTTTGGGTTAGCGTTAGGGTTAGGATTAGGGTTAGGGTTTGGTTTAGGGTTAGTGTTATATTTTGGGTTAGGTTTAGGGTTAGGATAAGGGTTAGGGTTAGGGTTAGGGTTAGGGTTAGGGTTTGGGTTAGGGTTAGGGTTAGGGTTTGAGTTAGGGTTAGGGTTAGGGTTAGGGTTAGGGTTAGGATTAGAGTTAGGGTTAGGGTTAGGGTTTGGGTTAGTGTTAGGGTTAGTGTTAGTGTTAGTGTTAGGGTTTTGGTTAGGTTTAGGGTTTGGTTAGGGTTAGGGTTTGGGTTTGGGTTAGGGTTAGGTTTAGGGTTAGGGTTAGGTTTTTGGTTAGGTTTAGGGTTAGGGTTAGGGTTTGGGTTACGGTTAGGGTTAGCGTGAAGGTTATGTTTAGGGTACTGGTTAGGGTTAGGGTTTAGGGTTAGTGTTAGGAATAGGGTTAGGGTTAGGGTTAGGGTTAAGGTTAGTGTTGGGAATACGGTTAGGGTTAGGGTTATTGTTAGGGTTTGGGTTAGTGTTTGGGTTAGGGTTAGGGTTCGAGTTAGGGTTAGAGTTTGAGTTAGGGTTAGGGTTAGATTTTGGGTTAGGGTTTGGGTTAAGGTTAGGTTTAGGGTTAGGGTTAGGAGTAGGGTTAGGTTTAGGGTTTGGGTTAGGGTTAGCGTTAGGATTAGGGTTTGGGTTACGGTTCGAGTTAGGATTAGTTTTTGGGTTAGGGTTAGGGTTAGGATTAGGCTTAGGGTTAGGTTTAGGTTTAGGGTTTGGGTAAGGGTTAGGGTTTGGGTTGGGGTTAGGGTTAGGGTTAGGGTTAGTGTTTGGTTTAGGGTTAGTGTTATTTTTTGGGTTAGGTTTAGGGTTAGGATAAGGGTTAGGGTTAGGTTTAGGGTTAGGGATTGGGTTAGGGTTAGGGTTAGTGTTTGAGATAGGGTTAGGGTTAGGGTTATGGTTAGGGTTAGTGTTAGGGTTAGGGTTTGGTTTAGGATTAGAATTAGGGTTAGGTTTAGGGTTTTGGATAGGCTTAGGGTTAGGTTGAGTGTTAGGTTTAGGGTTTGGGTTAGGGTTAGAATTTGGGTTAGGGTTAGCGTTAGGGTTAGGATTAGGATTAGGGTTAAGATTAGGGATTGGCTTAGGGTTATGGTGAGGTTTAGCGTTTGGGTTAGGGTTAGGTTTAGGGTTAGGGTTTGGGTTACGATTTGGTTTAAAGTTAGGGTTAGGGTTAGGATTAGCAATAGGGTTAGGGTTAGGGTTAGGGTTAGGTTTAGGTTTAGGTTTAGGGTTTGGTTTAGGGTTAAGTTTAGGGTTAGGGTTTGGGTTTGGGTTAGGTTTAAGGTTAGGGTTTGAGTTAGGTTTGTGGTTACGGTGTGGTTTTGGGTTAGGGTTAGTGTTAGGGTTAGGCATAGGGTTAGGATTAGGGTTAGGGTTAGGTTTAGGGTTAGAGTTAGGGTTTGGTTTAGGGTTAGGTTTAGGGTTAGGTTTAGGTTTTGGGTTAGGTTTAGGGTTAGGGTTATGGTTTGGGTTCGGGTTAGAATTAGGATTAGGGTTAGGGTTAGGGTTAGGGGTTGGGTTTGTGTTAGGGTTAGGGTTAGGTTTAGGGTTAGGATTAGGGTTAGGGTTAGAGTTAAGATTAGGGTTAGGTTTAGGTTTTGGATTAGGGTTAGGGTTAGTTTTAAAGTTAGGGTTTTGATTAGGATTAGGGTTAGGATTAGAGTTAGGTTTAGGGTTTTGTTTTGGGTTAATGTTAGGGTTAGGATTTAGGTTAGTGTTAGGGTTGGGGTTAGTGTTAGGGTTAGGGTTTGGGTTAGGGTTAGGGTTAGGGTTAGGGTTTCGGTTAGGGTTAGGGTTAGCGTGAAGTTTATGTTTAGGTTATTGGTTAGGGTTAGGGTTTAGGGTTAGGGTTAGGAATAGGGTTAGGGTTCGGGTTAGGGTTATGGTTTGTGTTAGTGGTAGGAATAGTGTTAGGGTTATTGTTAGGGTTTGGGTTAGTGTTTGGATTAGGGTTAGGGTTCGAGTTAGGGTTAGAGTTTGAGTTAGGGTTAAGTTTAGGGTTAGGGTGTGGGTCAGGGTTTGGGTTAAGGTTAGGTTTAGGGTTAGGGTTAGGAATAGGGTTAGGGTTAGGGTTTGGGTTAGGGTTAGGGTTAGGATTAGGGTTTGGGTTAGGGTTCGAGTTAGGGTTTGTTTTTGCGTTAGGGTTAGGGTTAGGATTAGATTAGGGTTAGGTTTAGGTTAAGGGTTTGGGTAAGGGTTAGGGTTGGGGTTAAGGTTAGGGTTTGGTTTAGGGTTAGTGTTATTTTTTGGGTTAGGTTTAGGGTTAGATTAAGGGATAGGGTTAGGTTAGGGTTAGGGTTAGGGTTAGGGTTAGGGTTAGTGTTAGGAATACGGTTAGGGTTAGGGTTATTGTTAGGGTTTGGGTTAGGGTTTGGATTAGGGTTAGGTTTAGGTTTTAGGTTAGGGTTAGAGTTAAGGTTAGAGTTTGAGTTAGGGTTAGGTTTCGAGTTAGGCATAGGGTTTCGGTTAGGGTTTAGGGTTAGGGTTTGGGTTAGGGTTTGGGTGAAGGTTAGGTTTAGGGTTATGGTTAGGAATAGGGTTAGGGTTAGGGTTTGGGTTAGGGTTAGGGTTAGGATTAGGTTTGCGTTAGGGTTCGGGTTAGAGTTAGTTTTTGGGTTAGGGTTAGGGTTAGGATTAGGGTTAGGGTTAGGTTTAGGTTTAGGGTTTGGGTAAGGGTTAGGGTTAGGGTTAGGGTTAGGGTTAGGGTTAGGGTTAGGGTTTGGTTTAGGGTTAGTGTTATTTTTTGGGTTAGGTTTAGGGTTAGGATAAGGGTTAGGGTTAGGTTTAGGGTTAGGGTTCGGTTTAGGGTTAGGGTTAGTGTTTGAGTTAGGGTTAGGGTTAGGGTTAGGGTTAGGTTAGGGTTAGGGTTAGGATTTGGGTTAGGGTTTGGATTAGGGTTAGGGTTATGGTTAGGGTTAGGGTTAGGGTTTGGGTCAGGTTTTGGGTTAAGGTTAGGTTTAGGGTTAATGTCAGGAATAGGGTTAGGGCTAGGGTTTGCGTGAGGGTTAGGGTTAGGATTAGGGTTTGGGTTAGGGTTCGAGTTAGGGTTAGTTTTTGGGTTAGGGTTAGGGTTAGGGTTAGGGTTTGGGTTAGGGTTAGGTTTAGGGTTTGGGTTAGGGTTAGGGTTAGGGTTAGGGTTAGGGTTAGGGTTAGGGTTAGTGTTAGGAATAGGGTTAAGGTTAGGGTTATTGTTATGGTTTGGGTTAGGGTTTGGATTAGGTTTAGGTTTAGGTTTTGGGTTAGGTTTAGAGTTAGTGTTAGAGTTGGATTTAGGGTTAGGGTTAGGGTTCGGGATAGGGTTTGGGTTACGGTTTTGGCTTAGGGTTTGGGTTAGGGTTTGGGTTAAGGTTAGGTTTAGGGTTATGGTTAGGAATAGGGTTATGGTTAGGGTTTGGGTTAGGGTTAGGGTTAGGATTAGGGTTTGGGTTAGGGTTTCAGTTAGGGTTTGTCTTTGGGTTAGGGTTAGGGTTCACGTTAGGGATAGAGTTTGAGTTAGGGTTAAGTTCAGGGTTAGGATGTGCGTTAGGGTTTGGGTTAAGGTTAGGTTTAGGGTTAGGGTTAGAAATAGTGATAGGGTTTGGGTTTGGGTTAGGGTTAGGGTTAGGATTATGGTTTGGGTTAGGGTTCGAGTTAGGGTTTGTTTTTGGGTTAGGGTTAAGGTTAGGATTAGATTAGGGTTAGGTTTAGGTTTAGGGTTTGGGTAAGGGTTAGTGTTAGGGTTAGGGTTTGGTTTAGGGTTAGTGTTATTTTTTGGGTTCGGTTTAGGGTTAGGATAAGGGTTAGGGTTAGGTTTAGTGTTAGGGTTTGGGTTAGGGTTAGGGTTAGTGTTTGAGTTAGGGTTAGGGTTAGTGTTAGGGTTAGGATTGGGGTTAGGGTTTGGGTTAGGGTTAGGGTTAGGGTTAGAGTTAGGGTTTGGGTTAGGGTTTGGGTTAAGGTTAGGTTTAGGGTTAATGTTAGGAATAGGGTTAGGGTTAGGGTTTGGGTTAGGGTTAGGGATAGGATTAGGGTTTGGGTTAGGGTTCGAGTTAGCGTTAATTTTTGGGTTAGGTTTAGGATTAGGGTTAGGGTTTGGCTTAGGGTTAGCATTAGGGTTAGGGTTTGGGTGAGGGTTAGGGTTAGCGTGAGGATTATGTTTAGGGTATTGGTTAGGGTTAGGGTTTAGGGTTAGGGCTAGGAATAGGGTTAGGTTTAGGGTTAGGGTTAGGGTTAGTGTTAGGAATAGGGTTAGGGTTAGGGTTATTTTTAGGGTTTGGGTTAGGGTTTCGATTATGGTTAGGTTTAGGTTTTGGGTTAGGGTTAGAGTTAGGGTTAGAGTTTGAGTTAGAGTTAGGGTTAGGGTTAGGGATAGGGTTTGGGTTAGGGTTTAGGGTTAGGGTTTGGGTTAGGGTTTAGGTTAAGGTTAGGTTTAGGGTTATGGTTAGGAATAGGGTTAGGGTTAGGGATTGGGTTAGGGTAAGGGTTAGGATTAGGGTTTGGGTTAGGATTCGGGTTAGGGTTAGTTTTTGGGTTAGGTTTAGGGTTGGGATTAGGGTTAGGGTTAGGTTTAGGTTTAGGGTTTGGGTAAGGGTTAGGGTTTGGGTTAGGGTTAGGGTTAGGGTTAGGGTTTCAGTTACGGTTAGGGTTACGGTTAGGGTTAGGGTTAGGTTTCGGATTAGGATTAGAGTTAGGGTTAGGATTTTGGTTTGGTTTAGGTTTAGGGTTAGGGTTTGGTTTCGTGTTAGAGTTAGTGTTAGTGTTAGTGTTAGGGTTTGGGTTAGGGTTAGGGTTAGGGTTAGGGTTAGGGTTTGGGATATCTTCAGTGTTAGTTTTTGGGTTAGGGTTAGGGTTAGGATTAGGGTTAGTGTTAGATTTAGGGTTAGGGTTTGGGTTAGGGTTAGGGTTAGGGTTAGGGTTTGAGTTAGGGTTAGGTTTAGGGTTAGGGTTTGGGTTAGGGTTAGGGTTAGGGTTAGGGGATGGGTTTGTGTGAGGGTTAGGGTTAGGGTTAGGATTAGGGTTAGGGTTAGTGTTAGGATTTCGGTTAGGTTTAGGTTTTGGGTTAGGGTTAGGGTTAGGGTTAGTGTTAGGAATAGTGTTAGTGTTATTTTTAGGGTTTGGGTTAGTGTTTGGGTTAGGGTTAGGGTTCGAGTTAGGGTTAGAGTTTGAGTTAGGGTTAAGTTTAGGGTTAGGGTGTGGGTTAGGGTTTGGGTTAAGTTTAGGTTTAGGGTTAGGGTTAGGAATAGGGTTAGGGTTTGGGTTAGGGTTAGGTTTAGGATTAGGGTTTGGGTAAGGGTTCGAGTTAGGGTTAGGGTTAGGGTTTGGTTTAGGGTTAGTGTTATTTTTTGGGTTAGGTTTAGGGTTAGGATAAGGGTTAGGGTTAGGTTAGGGTTAGGGTTAGGGTTAGGGTTAGGGTTAGTGTTAGGAATAGGGTTAGGGTTAGGGTTATTGTTAGGGTTTGGGTTAGGGTTTGGATTAGGGTTAGGTTTAGGTTTTGGGTTAGGGTTAGAGTTAAGGTTAGAGTTTGAGTTAGGGTTAGGGTTCGGGTTAGGGATAGGGTTTGGGTTAAGGTTTAGGGTTAGGGTTTGGGTTAGGGTTTGGGTTAAGGTTAGGTTTAGGGTTATGGTTAGGAATAGGGTTAGGGTTAGGGTTTGGGTTAGGGATAGTGTTAGGATTAGGGTTAGGGTTAGGGTTCGGGTTAGGGTTAGTTTTTGGGTTAGGGTTAGGGTTAGGATTAAGGTTAGCGTTAGGTTTAGGTTTAGGGTTTAGGTAAGGGTTAGGGTTTGGTTTAGGTTTAGGGTTAGGTTTAGGTTTAGGGTTTGGGTAAGGGTTAGGATTTGGGTTAGTGTTAGGGTTAGGGTTAGGGTTAGGGTTAGGGTTTGGGTTAGGGTTAGGTTAGGGTTAGGGTTAGGATTTGGGTTAGGGTTTGGATTAGGGTTAGGGTTAGGTTTTGGGTCAGGGTTTGGGTTAAGGTTAGGTTTAGGGTTAATGTTAGGAATAGGGTTTGGGTTAGGTTTAGGTTTTTGGTTAGGTTTTGGGTTAGGGTTAGGGTTTGGGTTAGGGTTAGGTTTAGTGTGAACGTTATGTTTATTGTATTGGTTAGGGTTAGTGTTTAGGGTTAGGGTTACGAATAGGTTTAGGGTTAGGGTTAGGGTTAGTGTTAGGTATAGGGTTAGGGTTAGGGTTATTGTTAGGGTTTGCGTTAGTGTTTGGGTTAGGGTTACGGTTCGAATTAGGGTTAGAGTTTGAGTTAGGGTTAAGTTTAAGGTTAGGGTTTCGGTTAGGGTTTGGGTTAAGTTTAGATTTAGGGTTAGGATTAGGAATAGGGTTAGGGTTAGGGTTTGGGTTAGGGTTAGGATTAGAGTTTGTGTTAGGGTTCGAGTTAGGGTTAGTTTTTGGGTTAGGGTTAGGGTTAGGATTAGATTAGGGTTAGGTTTAGGTTTAGGGTTTGGGTAAGGGTTAGGGTTAGGGTTAGGGTTAGGGTTAGGGTTAGGGTTAGGGTTAGGGTTTGGTTTAGGGTTAGTATTATTT
>JAJHUQ010000057.1:827500-832500 GCA_035773235.1 Eospalax fontanierii | reverse complement strand
AGTTAGGGTTAGTTTTTGGGTTAGGGTTAGGGTTAGGGTTAGGGTTTGGGTTAGGGTTAGGATTAGGGTTTGGGTTAGGGTTAGTGTTATATTTTGGGTTAGGTTTAGGGTTAGGATAAGGGTTATGGTTAGGTTTAGGGTTAGGGTTTGGTTTAGGGTTAGGGTTAGTGTTTGAGTTAGGGTTAGGGTTAGGGTTAGGGTTTGGTTAGGGTTAGGGTTTGGATTAGGGTTAGGATTAGCGTTAGGGTTTGGGTTAGGGTTTGGGTCAGGTTTTGGGTTAAGGTTAGGTTTAGGGTTAATATTAGGAATAGGGTTAGGGTTAGTGTTTGCGTTAGGGTTAGGGTTAGGATTAGGGTTTGGGTTAGGGTTCGAGTTAGGGTTAGTTTTTGGGTTAGGGTTAGGGTTAGGGTTAGGGTTTGGGTTAGGGTTAGGGTTAGGGTTAGGGTTTGGGTTAGGGTTAGGGTTAGGGTTAGGGTTAGGGTTAGGGTTAGGGTTAGTGTTAGGAATAGGGTTAAGGTTAGGGTTATTGTTATGGTTTGGGTTAGGGTTTGGATTAGGTTTAGGTTTAGGTTTTGGGTTAGGTTTAGAGTTAGTGTTAGAGTTGGATTTAGGGTTAGGGTTAGGGTTCGGGATATGGTTTGGTTTGGTTTTAGGGTTAGGGTTTGGGTTAGGGTTTGGGTTAAGGTTAGCGTTAGGATTAGGGTTTGGGTTAGGGTTCGGGTTAGGGTTAGTTTTTGGGTTCGGGTTAGGGTTAGGATTAGGTTTAGGGTTAGGTTTATGTTTAGGGTTTGGGTAAGGGTTAGGGTTTTGGTTAGGGTTAGGATTAGGGTTTGGGTTAGGGTTCGGGTTAGGGTTTATTTTGGGTTAGGGTTAGGGTTAGGATTAGTGTTAGGGTTAGGTTTAGGTTTAGAGTTTGGGTAAGGGTTAGGGTTTGGGTTAGGGTTAGGGTTAGGATTAGGGTTAGGGTTTGGTTTAGGGTTAGTGTTATATTTTGTGTTAGGTTTAGGGTTAGGATAAGGGTTAGGGTTAGGGTTAGGGTTAGGGTTTGGGTTAGGGTTAGGGTTAGGATTTGAGTTGGGTTAGGGTTAGGGTTAGGGTTAGGGTTAGGGTTAGGGTTAGGGTTAGGATTAGAGTTAGGGTTAGGGTTAGGGTTTGGGTTAGTGTTAGGGTTAGTGTTAGTGTTAGTGTTAGGGTTTGGGTTAGGGTTAGGGTTAGTGTTAGGGTTTGGGTTTGGGTTAGGGTTAGGGTTAGGGTTAGGTTTAGGTTTTTGGTTAGGTTTAGGGTTAGGGTTAGGGTTTGGGTTAGGATTAGGGTTAGCGTGAAGGTTATGTTTAGGGTATTGGTTAGGGTTAGGGTTTAGGGTTAGGGTTAGGGTTAGGGTTAGGGTTAGGGTTAGTGTTAGGAATACGGTTAGGGTTAGGGTTATTGTTAGGGTTTGGGTTAGTTTATGGGTTAGGGTTAGGGTTCGAGTTAGGGTTAGAGTTTGAGTTAGGGTTAGGGTTAGGGTTTGGGTTAGGGTTTGGGTTAAGGTTAGGTTTAGGGTTAGTGTTAGGATAAGGGTTAGGTTTAGGGTTAGGGTTAGGGTTTATGTTTGGGTTAGGGTCCGAGTTAGGGTTAGTTTTTGGGTTAGGGTTAGGTTTAGGATTTGATTAGGGTTAGGTTTAGGTTTAGGGTTTGGGTAAGGGTTAGGGTTTGGGTTAGGGTTAGGGTTAGTGTTAGGGTTAGGGTTTGGTTTAGGGTTAGTGTTATTTTTTGGGTTAGGTTTAGGGTTAGGATAAGGGTTAGGGTTAGGTTTAGGGTTAGGGTTTGGGTTAGGGTTAGGGTTAGTGTTAGACATAGGGTTAGGGTTAGGGTTATGGTTATGGTTAGTGTTAGGGTTAGGGTTTGGGATAGGCTTAGGGTTAGGTTGAGTGTTAGGTTTAGGGTTTGTGTTAGGGTTAGAATTTGGGTTAGGGTTAGCGTTAGGGTTAGGATTAGGATTAGGGTTAAGATTAGGGATTGGCTTAGGGTTAGGGTGAGGGTTAGCGTTTGGGTTAGGGTTAGGTTTAGGGTTAGGGTTTGGGTTAGGATTTGGTTTAAATTTAAGGTTAGGGTTAGGATTAGCAATAGGTTTAGGGTTAGGGTTAGGGTTAGGTTTAGGTTTAGGTTTAGGGTTTGGTTTAGGGTTAAAGTTAGGGTTAGGGTTTGGGTTTGGGTTAGGTTTAAGGTTAGGGTTTGAGTTAGGTTTGTGGTTACGGTGTCGTTTTGGGTTAGGGTTAGTGTTAGGGTTAGGGATAGGGTTAGGATTAGGGTTAGGGTTAGGTTTAGGGTTAGAGTTAGGGTTTGGCTAAGGGTTAGGGTTAGTGTTAGGTTCAGGTTTTGGGTTAGGTTTAGGGTTAGGGTTATGGTTTGGGTTCGGGTTAGAATTAGGATTAGGGTTAGGGTTAGGGTTAGAGGATGGGTTTGTGTTAGGGTTAGGGTTAGGGTTAGGGTTAGGAATAGGGTTAGGGTTAGGGTTAGGATTAGGGTTAGGTTTAGGTTTGGGGTTAGGCTTAGGGTTAGGTTTAATGTTAGGGTTTTGATTAGGGTTAGGTTACGATTAGAGTTAGGTTTAGGGTTTTTGTTTGGGTTAATGTTAGGGTTAGGATTTAGGTTAGTGTTAGGGTTAGGGTTAGTGTTAGGGTTAGGGTTTGGGTTAGGGTTAGGGTTAGGGTTAGGGTTTCGGTTAGGGTTAGGGTTAGCGTGAAGTTTATGTTTAGGGTATTGGTTAGGGTTAGGGTTTAGGGTTAGGGTTAGAAATAGGGTTAGGGTTAGGGTTAGGGTTAGGGTTAGGGTTAGGGTTAGTGTTAGGAATAGTGTTAGGGTTATTGTTAGGGTTTGGGTTAGTGTTTGTGTTAGGGTTAGGGTTCGAGTTAGGGTTAGAGTTTGAGTTAGGGTTAAGTTTAGGGTTAGGCTGTGGGTTAGGGATTGGGTTAAGTTTAGGATTAGGGTGGGGATTAGGAATAGGGTTACGGTTAGGTTTTGTGTTAAGGCTAGGGTTAGGATTAGGGTTTGGGTTAGGGTTCAAGTTAGGGTTTGTTTTTGCGTTAGGGTTAGGGTTAGGATTAGATTAGGGTTAGGTTTAGGTTTAGGGTTTGGGTAAGCTTTAGGGTTAGGGTTAGGGTTAGGGTTTGGTTTAGGGTTAGTGTTATTTTTTGGGTTAGGTTTAAGGTTAGGATAAGGGTTAGGGTTAGGTTAGGTTTAGGGTTAGGGTTAGGGTTAGGGTTAGTGTTATGAATAGGGTTAGGGTTAGGCTTATTGTTAGGGTTTGGGTTAGGGTTTGGATTAGGGTTAGGTTTAGGTTTTGGGTTAGGGTTAGAGTTAAGGTTAGAGTTTGAGTTAGGGTTAGGGTTCGGGTTAGGGAATGGATTTGGGTTAAGGTTTATGGTTAGGGTTTGGTTTAGGGTTTGGGTTACGGTTAGTGTTAGGATTAGGGTTAGGGTTAGGGTTCGGGTTAGGTTTAGTTTTTGGGTTAGGGTTAGGGTTAGGATTACCGTTAGGGTTAGGTTTAGGGTTTAGGTAAGGGTTAGGGTTTGGTTTAGGTTTAGGGTTAGGTTTAGGTTTAGGGTTTGGGTAAGGGTTAGGATTTGGGTTAGTGTTAGGGTTAGGGTTAGGGTTAGGGTTTGGGTTAGGGTTAGGTTAGGGTTAGGGTTAGGATTTGGGTTAGGGTTTGGATTAGGGTTAGGGTTAGGTTTTGGGGAAGGGTTTGGGTTAAGGTTAGGTTTAGGGTTAATGTTAGGAATAGGGTTTGGGTTAGGTTTAGGTTTTTGGTTAGGTTTAGGGTTAGGGTTAGGGTTTGGGTTAGGGTTAGGTTTAGCGTGAATGTTATGTTTATTGTATTGGTTAGGGTTAGTGTTTAGGGTTAGGGTTACGAATAGGTTTAGGGTTAGGGTTAGGGTTAGTGTTAGGTATAGGGTTAGGGTTAGGGTTATTGTTAGGGTTTGCGTTACTGTTTGGGTTAGGGTTAGGGTTCGAATTAGGGTTAGAGTTTGAGTTAGGGTTAAGTTTAGGGTTAGGGTTTCGGTTAGGGTTTGGGTTAAGTTTAGATTTAGGGTTAGGATTAGGAATAGGGTTAGGGTTAGGGTTTGGGTTAGGGTTAGGATTAGAGTTTGTGTTAGGGTTTGAGTTATGGTTAGTTTTTGGGTTAGGGTTAGGGTTAGGATTAGATTAGGGTTAGGTTTAGGTTTAGGGTTTTGGTAAGGGTTAGGGTTAGGGTTAGGGTTAGGGTTTGGTTTAGGGTTAGTGTTATTTTTTGGGTTAGGTTTAGGGTTAGGGTATGGGTTAGGGTTACGTTTAGGGTTAGGGTTTGGGTTAGGGTTAGGGTTAGGGTTAGGGTTTGAGTTAGGGTTAGGTTTAGGGTTAGGGTTTGGGTTAGGGTTAGGGTTAGGGGATGGGTTTGTGTTAGGGTTATGGTTAGGGTTAGGATTAGGTTTAGGGTTAGGGTTAGGATTACGGTTAGGTTTAGGTTTTGGGTTAGGGTTAGGGTTTGGGTTAGGGTTAGGGATAGGGTGAAGGTTATGTTTAGGGTATTGGTTAGGGTTAGGGTTTAGGGTTAGGGTTAGGAATAGGGTTAGGTTTAGGGTTAGGGTTAGTTTTTGGGTTAGGGTTAGGGTTAGGATTTGGGTTAGGGTTAGGTTTAGGAATAGGGCTAGGGTTAGGATTATTGTTAGGGTTTGTGTAAGGGTTCAGAAAAGGGTTAGGGTTAGGTTTAGGGTTAGGGTTTGGGTTAGGGTTAGGGTTAGGGTTTGAGTTAGTGTTTCGGTTAGGGTTAGGGTTAGAGTTAGGGGTTGGGTATGGGTTAGGGTTAGGTTTAGGGTTTGGGTTAGTGTTAGGTTTAGGGTTAGGGTTAGGGTTAGGATTAGGGTTATGGTTAGGATTAGAGTTAGTGTTAGGCTTTTGGTTTCGGTTAGGTTTAGGGTTAGGTTTTGGTTTGTCTTAGGGTAAGTGTTAGTGTTAGGGTTAGGGTTTGGGTTAGGGTTAGT
>JAJHUQ010000057.1:810000-822500 GCA_035773235.1 Eospalax fontanierii | reverse complement strand
CGGTTAGGTTTAGCGTTAGGGTTAGCATTAGGATTAGGGTTAAAATTAGGGATTGGCTTAGGGGTAGGGTGAGGGTTAGCGTTTGGGTTAGGGTTAGGTTTAGCGTTAGGGTTTGGGTTACGATTTGGTTTAAAGTTAGGGTTAGGGTTAGGATTAGCAATAGGGTTAGGGTTAGGGTTAGGGTTAGGTTTAGGTTTAGGTTTAGGGTTTGGTTTAGGGTTAAGGTTAGGGTTAGGGTTTGGTTTTGGGTTAGGTTTAAGGTTAGGGTTTGAGTTAGGTTTGTGGTTACGGTGTGGTTTTGGGTTAGGGTTAGTGTTAGGGTTAGGCATAGGGTTAGGATTAGGGTTAGGGTTAGGTTTAGGGTTAGAGTTAGGGTTTGGTTTAGGGTTAGGGTTAGTGTTAGGTTTAGGTTTTGGGTTAGGTTTAGGGTTAGGGTTATGGTTTGGGTTCGGATTAGAATTAGGATTAGGGTTAGGGTTAGGGTTAGGGGTTGGGTTTGTGTTAGGGTTAGGGTTAGGGTTAGGGTTAGGATTAGGGTTAGGGTTAGAGTTAGGATTAGGGTTAGGTTTAGGTTTTGGATTAGGATTAGGGTTAGTTTTAAAGTTATTGTTTTGATTAGGGTTAGGGTTAGGATTAGAGTTAGGTTTAGGGTTTTGGTTTGGGTTAATGTTATGGTTAGGATTTAGGTTAGTGTAAGGGTTAGGGTTAGTGTTAGGGTTAGGGTTTGGGTTAGGGTGAGGGTTAGGGTTAGGGTTTCGGTTAGGGTTAGGGTTAGCGTGAAGGTTATGTTTAGGGTATTGCTTAGGGTTAGGGTTTAGGGTTAGGCTTAGGAAGAGGGTTAGGGTTAGGGTTAGGGTTAGGGTTCGGGTTAGTGTTAGGAATAGTGTTAGGGTTATTGTTAGGGTTTGGGTTAGTGTTTGGATTAGGCTTAGGGGTCGAGTTAGGGTGAGAGTTTGAGTTAGGGTTAAGTTTACGGTTAGGGTGTCGGTTAGGGTTTGGGTTAAGGTTAGGTTTAGGGTTAGGGTTAGGAATAGGGTTAGGGTTAGGGTTTGGGTTAGGGTTAGGGTTAGGATTAGGGTTTGGGTTAGGGTTCGAGTTAGGGTTTGTTTTTGCGTTAGGGTTAGGGTTAGGATTAGATTAGGGTTAGGTTTAGGTTTAGGGTTTGGGTAAAGGTTAGGGTTAGGGTTAAGGTTAGGGTTTGGTTTAGGGTTAGTGTTATTTTTTGGGTTAGGTTTAGGGTTAGGATAAGGGATAGGGTTAGGTTAGGGTTAGGGTTAGGGTTAGGGTTAGGGTTAGGGTTAGTGTTAGGAATAGGGTTAGGGTTAGGGTTATTGTTAGGGTTTGGGTTAGGGTTTGGATTAGGGTTAAGTTTAGGTTTTAGGTTATTGTTAGAGTTAAGGTTAGAGTTTGAGTTAGGGTTAGGTTTCGAGTTAGGCATAGGGTTTGGGTTAGGGTTTAGGGTTAGGGTTTGGGTTAGGGTTTGGGTTAAGGTTAGGTTTAGGGTTATGGTTAGGAATAGGGTTAGGGTTAGGGTTTGGGTTAGGGTTAGGGTTAGGATTAGGGTTTGCGTTAGGGTTCGGGTTAGGGTTAGTTTTTGGGTTAGGGTTAGGGTTAGGATTAGGGTTAGGGTTAGGTTTAGGTTTAGGGTTTGGGTAAGGGTTAGGGTTAGGGTTAGGGTTAGGGTTAGGGTTAGTGTTTGGTTTAATGTTAGTGTTATTTTTTGGGTTAGGTTTAGGGTTAGGATAAGGGTTAGGGTTACGTTTAGGGTTAGGGTTTGGTTTAGGGTTAGGGTTAGTGTTTGTGTTAGGGGTAGGGTTAGGGTTAGGGTTAGGTTAGGGTTAGGGTTAGGATTTGGGTTAGGGTTTGGATTAGGGTTAGGGTTAGCGTTAGGGTTAGGGTTAGGGTTTGGGTCAGGTTTTGGGTTAAGGTTAGGTTTAGGGTTAATGTTAGGAATAGGGTTAGGGTTAGGGTTTGCGTTAGGGTTAGGGTTAGGATTAGGGTTTGGGTTAGGGTTCGAGTTAGGGTTAGTTTTTGGGTTAGGGTTAGGGTTAGGGTTAGGGTTTGGGTTAGGGTTAGGATTAGGGTTTGGGTTAGGGTTGGGGTTAGGGTTAGGGTTAGGGTTAGGGTTAGTGTTAGGAATAGGGTTAAGGTTAGGGTTATTTTTATGGTTTGGGTTAGGGTTTGGATTAGGTTTAGGTTTAGGTTTTTGGTTAGGTTTAGAGTTAGTGATAGAGTTGGATTTAGGGTTAGGGTTAGGGTTCGGGATAGGGTTTGGGTTAGGTTTTAGGGTTAGGGTTTGGGTTAGGGTTTGGGTTAAGGTTAGGTTTAGGGTTATGGTTAGGAATAGGGTTATGGCTAGGGTTTGGGTTAGGGTTAGGGTTAGGGTTAGTTTTTGGGTTCGGGTTAGGGTTAGGATTAGGGTTAGGATTAGGGTTTGGGTTAGGGTTTCAGTTAGGGTTTGTTTTTGGGTTAGAGTTAGGGTTCAAGTTAGGGATAGAGTTTGAGTTAGGGTTAAGTTCAGGGTTAGGATGTGCGTTAGGGTTTGGGTTAAGGTTAGGGTTAGGGTTAGGGTTAGAAATAGTGTTAGGGTTTGGGTTTGGGTTAGGGTTAGGGTTAGGATTAGGGTTTGGGTTAGGGTTCGAGTTAGGGTTTGTTTTTGGGTTAGGGTTAAGGTTAGGATTAGATTAGGGTTAGGTTTACTTTTAGGGTTTGGGTAAGGGTTAGTGTTATGGTTAGGGTTTGGTTTAGGGTTAGTGTTATTTTTTGGGTTAGGTTTAGGGTTAGGATAAGGGTTAGGGTTAGGGTTAGGGTTAGGGTTAGGGTTAGGGATTCGATTAGGGTTAGGTTTAGGTTTTGGGTTAGGGTTAGAGTTAGGGTTAGAGTTTGAGTTAGGGTTAGGGTTAGGGTTAGGGATACGGTTTGGGTTAGGGTTTAGGGTTAGGGTTTGGGTTAGGGTTTAGATAAAGGTTAGGTTTAGGGTTATGGTTAGGAATAGGGTTAGGGTTAGGGATTGGGTTACGGTAAGGGTTAGGATTAGGGTTTGGGTTAGGATTCAGGTTAGGGTTAGTTTTTGGGTTAGGTTTAGGGTTGGGATTAGGGTTAGGGTTAGGTTTAGGTTTAGGGTTTGGGTAAGGGTTAGGGTTTGGGTTAGGGTTAGGGTTAGGGTTAGGGTTTGGTTTAGGTTTAGTGTTATTTTTTGGGTTATGTTTATGGTTAGAATAAGGTTTAGGGTTAGGTTTAGGGTTAGGGTTTGGGTTAGGGTTAGGGTTAGGGTTTGAGTTAGGGATAGGGTTACGGTTAGGGTTAGGGTTAGGGTTCGGGTTAGGATTAGAGTTAGGGTTAGGGTTTTGGTTTGATTTAGGATTAGGGTTAGGGTTTGGTTTCGTGTTAGGGTTAGTGTTAGTGTTAGTGTTAGGGTTTGGCTTAGGGTTAGGGTTAGGTTTAGGGTTAGGGTTTGGGATATCTTCAGTGTTAGTTTTTGGGTTAGGGTTAGGGTTAGGATTAGGGTTAGTGTTAGATTTAGGGTTAGGGTTTGAGTTAGGGTTAGGGTTAGGGTTAGGGTTAGGGTATGAGTTAGGGTTAGGTTTAGGGTTAGGGTTTGGGTTAGGGTTAGGGTTAGGGTTAGGGGATGGGTTTGTGTGAGGGTTAGGGTTAGGGTTAGGATTAGGGTTAGGGTTAGTGTTAGGATTACGGTTAGGTTTAGGTTTTGGGTTAGGTTTAGGGTTAGGTTTAATGTTAGGGTTTTGATTAGGGTTAGGGTTAGGATTAGAGTTCGGTTTATGGTTTGGGTTTGGGTTAATGTTAGGGTTAGGATTTGGGTTAGTGTTAGGGTTAGGGTTAGTGTTAGGGTTTGGGTTTGGGTTAGGGTTAGGGTTAGGGTTAGGTTTAGGTTTTTGGTTAGGTTTAGGGTTAGGGTTAAGGTTTGGGTTAGGGTTAGGGTTAGCGTGAAGGTTATGTTTAGGGTATTGGTTAGGGTTAGGGTTTAGGGTTAGGGTTAGGAATAGGGTTAGGTTTAGGGTTCGGGTTAGTGTTAGGAATAGGGTTAGGGTTATTGTTAAGGTATGGGTTAGTGTTTGGGTTAGGGTTAGAGTTCGAGTTAGGGTTACAGTTTGAGTTAGGGTTAGGATTAGGGTTAGGGTTTGGGTTAGGGTTTGGGTTAAGTTTAGGTTTAGGGTTAGGGTTAGGAATAGGGTTAGGGTTAGGGTTTGGGTTAGCGTTCGGGTTAGGATTAGGTTTTGGGTTAGGGTTCGAGTTAGGGTTGGTTTTTGGGTTAGGGTTAAGGTTAGGATTAGGGTTAGGGTTAGGTTTAGGTTTACGGTTTGGGTAAGGGTTAGGGTTTGGGTTAGGGTGAGGGTTAGGGTTAGTGTTAGTGTTTGGGTTAAGGTTAGGTTTAGGGTTATGGTTAGGAATAGGGTTAGGGTTAGGTTTAGGATTAGGGTTTGGGTTAGGGTTCGGGTTAGGGTTAGTTTTTCGGTTAGGGTTAAGGTTAGGATTAGGGTTAGGTTTAGGTTTAGGTTTAGAGTTTGGGTAAGGGTTAGGGTTTGGGTTAGGGTTAGGATTAGGGTTAGGGTTAGGGTTAGGGTTTGGTTTAGGGTTAGTGTTATTTTTCGGGTTAGGTTTAGGATGAGGGTAAGGGTTAGGGTTAGGTTTAGGGTTAGGGTTTGGGTTAGGGTTAGGGTTAGGGTTTGAGTTAGGGTTAGGGTTGGAGTTAGGGTTAGGGTTAGGGTTTGGGTTATTGTTAGGGTTAGTTTTTGGGTTAGGGTTAGGGTTAGGATTAGGGTTAGGGTTAGATTTAGGGTTAGGGTTTGGGTTAGGGTTAGGGTTAGGGTTAGGGTTTGAGTTAGGGTTAGGTTTAGGGTTAGGGTTTGGGTTAGGGTTAGGGTTAGGGTTAGGGGTTGGGTTTGTGTTAGGGTTAGAGTTAGGGTTAGGATTAGGGTTAGGGTTAGGGTTAGGATTAGGGTTAGGTTTAGGTTTTGGGTTAGGGTTAGGGTTAGATTTAATGTTAGGGTTTTGATTAGGGTTAGGGTTAGGATTAGAGTTAGGTTTAGGGTTTTGGTTTGGGTTAATGTTAGGGTTAGGATTTGGGTTGGTGTTAGGGTTAGGGTTAGTGTTAGGGTTAGGGTTTGGGTTAGGGTTAGGTTAGGGTTAGGTTTAGGATTTGGGTTAGGGTTTGGATTAGGGTTAGGGTTAGGGTTAGGGTTAGAGTTAGGGTTTGGGTCAGGGTTTCGGTTAAGGTTAGGTTTAGGGTTAATGTTAGGAATAGGGTTAGGGTTAGTTTTAGGTTTTTGGTTAGGTTTAGGGTTAGGGTTAGGGTTTGGGTTAGGGTTAGGTTTAGTGTGAAGTTTATGTTTAGGGTATTGGTTAGGGTTACGGTTTAGGGTTAGGGTTAGGAATAGGTTTAGGTTTAGGGTTAAGGTTAGGGTTAGTGTTAGGTATAGGGTTAGGGTTAGAGTTATTGTTAGGGTTTGGGTTAGTGTTTGGGTTAGGGTTAGGGTTCGAATTAGGGTTAGAGTTTGAGTTAGGGTTAAGTTTAGGGTTAGGGTTTCGGTTAGGGTTTGGGTTAAGGTTAGGTTTAGGGTTAGGATTAGGAATAGGGTTAGGGTTAGGGTTTGGGTTAGGGTTAGGATTAGAGTTTGGGTTAGGGTTCGAGTTAGGGTTAGTTTTTGGGTTAGGGTTAGGGTTAGGATTAGATTAGCGTTAGGTTTAGGTTTAGGGTTTGGGTAAGGGTTAGGGTTAGGGTTATGGTTAGGGTTAGTGTTAGGGTTAGGGTTTGGGTTAGGATTAGAATTAGGCTTAGGGTTAGGGTTTGGGATAGCCTTAGGGTTAGGTTGAGTGTTAGGTTTAGGGTTTGGGTTAGGGTTAGAATTTGGGTTAGGGTTAGCGTTAGGGTTAGGATTAGGATTAGGGTTAAGATTAGGGATTGGCTTAGGGTTAGGGTGAGAGTTAGCGTTTGGGTTAGGGTTAGGTTTAGGGTTAGGGTTTGGGTTAGGATTTGGTTTAAATTTAAGGTTAGGGTTAGGATTAGCAATAGGGTTAGGTTTAGGGTTAGGGTTAGATTTAGGTTTAGGTTTAGGGTTTGGTTTAGGGTTAAGGTTAGGGGTAGGGGTTGGGTTTGGGTTAAGATTAAGGATAGGGGTTGAGTTAGGTTTGTGGTTACGGTGTCGTTTTGGGTTAGGGTTAGTGTTAGGGTTAGGGATAGGGTTAGGATTAGGGTTAGGGTTAGGTTTAGGGTTAGAGTTAGGGTTTGGTTAAGGGTTAGGGTTAGTGTTAGGTTTAGGTTTTGGGTTAGGTTTAGGGTTAGGGTTAGGTTTGGGTTCGGGTTAGAATTAGGATTAGGGTTAGGGTTAGGGTTAGAGGATGGGTTTGTGTTAGGGTTAGGGTTAGGGTTAGGGTTAGGATTAGGGTTAGGGTTAGGGTTAGGATTAGGTTTAGGATTAGGTTTTGGGTTAGGCTTAGGGTTAGGTTTAATGTTAGGGTTTTGATTAGGGTTAGGGTTACGATTAGAGTTAGGTTTAGGGTTTTTGTTTGGGTTAATGTTAGGGTTAGGATTTAGGTTAGTGTTAGGGTTAGGGTTAGTGTTAGGGTTAGGGTTTGGGTTAGGGTTAGGGTTAGGGTTAGGGTTTCGGTTAGGGTTAGGGTTAGCGTGAAGGTTATGTTTAGGGTATTGGTTAGGGTTAGGGTTTAGGGTTAGGGTTAGAAATAGGGTTAGGGTTAGGGTTAGGGTTAGGGTTAGGGTTAGTGTTAGGAATAGTGTTAGGGTTATTGTTAGGGTTTGGGTTAGTGTTTGGGTTAGGGTTAGGGTTCGAGTTAGGGTTAGAGTTTGAGTGAGGGTTAAGTTTAGGGTTAGGGTGTGGGTTAGGGTTTGGGTTAAGTTTAGGTTTAGGGTTAGGGTTAGGAATAGGGTTAGGGTTAGGGTTTGGGTTAGGGTTAGGTTTAGGATTAGGGTTTGGGTTAGGGTTCGAGTTAGGGTTTGTTTTTGCGTTAGGGTTAGGGTTAGGATTAGATTAGGGTGAGGTTTAGGTTTAGGGTTTGGGTAAGGGTTAGGGTTAGCGTTAGGGTTAGGGTTTGGTTTAGGGTTAGTGTTATTTTTTGGGTTAGGTTTAGGGTTAGGATAAGGGTTAGGGTTAGGTTAGCGTTAGGGTTAAGGTTAGGGTTAGGGTTAGTGTTATGAATAGGGTTAGGGTTAGGGTTATTGTTAGGGTTTGGGTTAGGGTTTGGATTAGGGTTAGGTTTAGGTTTTGGGTTAGGGTTAGAGTTAAGGTTAGAGTTTGAGTTAGGGTTAGGGTTCGGGTTAGGGAATGGGGTTGGGTTAAGGTTGAGGGTTAGGGTTTGGGTTAGGGTTTGGGTTACGGTTAGTGTTAGGATTAGGGTTAGGGTTAGGGTTCGGGTTAGGTTTAGTTTTTGGGTTAGGGTTAGGGTTAGGATTACGGTTAGGGTTAGGTTTAGGGTTTAGGTAAGGGTTAGGGTTTGGTTTAGGTTTAGGGTTAGGTTTAGGTTTAGGGTTTGGGTAAGGGTTAGGATTTGGGTTAGTGTTAGGGTTAGGGTTAGGGTTAGGGTTTGGGTTAGGGTTAGGTTAGGGTTAGGGTTAGGATTTGGGTTAGGGTTTGGATTAGGGTTAGGGTTAGGTTTTGGGTCAGGGTTTGGGTTAAGGTTAGGTTTAGGGTTAATGTTAGGAATAGGGTTTGGGTTAGGTTTAGGTTTTTGGTTAGGTTAGGGTTAGGGTTAGGATTTGGGTTAGGGTTAGGTTTAGCGTGAACGTTATGTTTATTGTATTGGTTAGGGTTAGTGTTTAGGGTTAGGGTTACGAATAGGTTTAGGGTTAGGGTTAGGGTTAGTGTTAGTTATAGGGTTAGGGTTAGGGTTATTGTTAGGGTTTGCGTTAGTGTTTGGGTTAGGGTTAGGGTTCGAATTAGGGTTAGAGTTTGAGTTAGGGTTAAGTTTAGGGTTAGGGTTTCGGTTAGGGTTTGGGTTAAGTTTAGATTTAGGGTTAGGATTAGGAATAGGGTTAGGGTTAGGGTTTGGGTTAGGGTTAGGATTAGAGTTTGTGTTAGGGTTCGAGTTATGGTTAGTTTTTGGGTTAGGGTTAGGGTTAGGATTAGATTAGGGTTAGGTTTAGGTTTAGGGTTTTGGTAAGGGTTAGGGTTAGGGTTAGGGTTAGGGTTTGGTTTAGGGTTAGTGTTATTTTTTGGGTTAGGTTTAGGGTTAGGGTATGGGTTAGGGTTACGTTTAGGGTTAGGGTTTGGGTTAGGGTTAGGGTTAGGGTTAGGGTTTGAGTTAGGTTTAGGTTTAGGGTTAGGGTTTGGGTTAGGGTTAGGGTTAGGGGATGGGTTTGTGTTAGGGTTAGGGTTAGGGTTAGGATTAGGTTTAGGGTTAGGGTTAGGATTACGGTTAGGTTTAGGTTTTGGGTTAGGGTTAGGGTTTGGGTTAGGGTTAGGGTTAGGGTGAAGGTTATGTTTAGGGTATTGGTTAGGGTTAGGGTTTAGGGTTAGGGTTAGGAATAGGGTTAGGTTTAGGGTTAGGGTTAGTTTTTGGGTTAGGGTTAGGGTTAGGATTTGGGTTAGGGTTAGGTTTAGGAATAGGGCTAGGGTTAGGATTATTGTTAGGGTTTATCGTTAGGGTTCAGAAAAGGGTTAGGGTTAGGTTTAGGGTTACGGTTTGGGTTAGGGTTAGGGTTAGGGTTTGAGTTAGTGTTTCGGTTAGGGTTACGGTTAGAGTTATGGGTTGGGTATGGGTTAGGGTTAGGTTTAGGGTTTGGGTTAGTGTTAGGTTTAGGGTTAGGGTTAGGGTTAGGATTAGGGTTAGGGTTAGGATTAGAGTTAGTGTTAGGCTTTTGGTTTCGGTTAGGTTTAGGGTTAGGTTTTGGTTTGTCTTAGGGTAAGTGTTAGTGTTAGGGTTAGGGTTTGGGTTAGGGTTAGTGTTACGTTTAGGATTAGGGTTAAGGTTAGTGTTAGGGTTAGGGTTTGTCTTAGGGTTAGGGTTTGAGTTAGGGTTAGGGTTTGGTTTAGATTTACGGTTAGGTTTTGGGTTAAGGTTAGGTTTAGGGTTAGGGTTAGGTTTAGCGTGAAGTTTATGTTTAGGGTATTGGTTAGGGTTAGGGTTTAGGGTTAGGGTTAGAAATAGGGTTAGGGTTAGGGTAAGGGTTAATGTTAGGGTTTTGATTAGGGTTAGGGTTAGGATTAGAGTTAGGGTTAGGGATTTGGTTTGGGTTAGGGTTAGGGTTAGGGTTAGGGTTTGGGTTAGGGTTAGGGTTATGGTTAGGGTTTGGGTTAGGGTTAGGGTTAGCGTGAGGGTTACGTTTAGGGTATTGGTTAGGGTAAGGGTTTAGGGTTAGGGTTAGGAATAGGGTTAGGGTTAGGGTTAGGCTTAGTGTTAGGAATATTGTTAGGGTTAGGGTTATGGGTAGGGTTTGGGTTAGGGTTTGGATTAGGGTTAGGTTTAGGTTTTGAGTTAGGGTTAGAGTTAGGGTTAGAGTTTGAGTTAGAGTTAGGGTTAGGGTTAGGGATAGGGTTTGGGTTAGGGTTTAGTGTTAGGGTGTGGGTTAGTGTTTGGGTTAAGGTTAGGTTTAGGGTTATGGTTAGGAATAGGGTTAGGGTTAGGGTTAGGATTAGGGTTTGGGTTAGGGTTCGGGTTAGGGTTAGTTTTTCGGTTAGGCTTAGGGTTAGGAATAGGGTTAGGTTTAGGTTTAGGTTTAGGGTTTGGGTAAGGGTTAGGGTTTGGGTTAAGGTTTAGGGTTAGGGTTTGGTTTAGGGTTCGTGTTATTTTTTGGGTTAGGTTTAGGGTGAGGATAAGGGTTAGGGTTAGGTTTAGGGTTAGGGTTTGGGTTAGGGTTAGGGTTAGTTTTTGGGTTAGGGTTAGGGTTAGGATTAGGGTTAGGGTTAGATTTAGGGTTAGGGTTTGGGTTAAGGTTAGGGTTAGGGTTAGGGTTTGATTTAGGGTTAGGTTTATTGTTAGGGTTTGGGTTAGGGTTAGGTTTAGGGGTTGGGTTTGTGTTAGGGTTAGAGTTAGGGTTAGGATTAGGGTTAGGGTTAGGGTTAGGATTAGGGTTAGGATTAGGTTTTGGGTTAGTGTTAGGGTTAGGTTTAATGTTAGGGTTTTGATTAGGGTTAGGGTTAGGATTAGAGTTAGGTTTAGGGTTTTGGTTTGGGTTAATGTTAGGGTTAGGATTTGGGTTAGTGTTAGGTTTAGGGTTAGTGTTAGGGTTAGGGTTTGGGTTAGGGTTAGGTTAGGGTTAGGGTTAGGATTTGGGTTAGGGTTTGGATTAGGGTTAGGGTTAGGGTTAGGGTTAGGATTTGGGTTAGGGTTTGGATTAGGGTTAGGGTTAGGGTTTGGGTTAGGGTTAGGTTTAGCGTGAAGTTTATGTTTAGGGTATTGGTTAGGGTTAGGGTTTAGGGTTAGGGTTAGGAATAGGTTTAGGGTTATGGTTAGGGTTAGGGTTAGTGTTAGGTATAGGGTTAGGGTTAGGGTTATTGTTAGGGTTTGGGTTAGTGTTTGGGGTAGGGTTAGCGTTCGAATTAGGGTTAGATTTGGAGTTAGGTTTAAGTTTAGGGTTAGGGTTTCGGTTAGGGTTTGGGTTAAGGATAGGTTTAGGGTTTGGATTAGGAATAGGGTTAGGGTTAGGGTTTGGGTTAGGGTTAGGGTTAGGGTTTCAGTTAGGGTTAGGGTTCGAGTTAGGGTTAGTTTTTGGGTTAGGGTTAGGGTTAGGATTAGATTAGGGTGAGGTTTAGGTTTAGGGTTTGGGTAAGGGTTAGGGTTAGGGTTAGGGTTAGGGTTTGGTTTAGGGTTAGTGTTATTTTTTGGGTTAGGTTTAGGGTTAGGATAAGGGTTAGGGTTAGGTTTAGGGTTAGTGTTTGGTTTAGGGTTAGGGTAAGTGTTTGAGTTAGGGTTAGGGTTAGGGTTAGGGTTAGGTTAGGGTTAGGGTAAGGATTTGGGTTAGGGTTTGGATTAGGGTTAGGATTAGGGTTAGGGTTAGTGTTTGGGTCAGGTTTTGGGTTAAGGTTAGGTTTAGGGTTAATGTTAGGAATAGGGTTAGGGTTAGGGTTTGGGTTAGGGTTAGCGTTAGGATTAGGGTTTGGGTTAGGGTTAGGGTTAGGGTTAGGGTTTGGGTTAGGTTTAGGGTTAGGGTTAGGGTTAGTGTTAGGAATAGGGTTAAGGTTAGAGTTATTGTTATGGTTTGGGTTAGGGTTTGGATTATGGTTAGGTTTAGGTTTTGGGTTAGGTTTAGAGTTAGTGTTAGAGTTTGATTTAGGGTTAGGGTTAGGGTTCGGGATAGGGTTTGGGTTAGGGTTTAGGGTTACGGTCTGGGTTAGGGTTTGGGTTAAGGTTAGGTTTAGGGTTATGGTTAGGAATAGGGTTATGGTTAGGGTTTGGGTTAGGGTTAGGGTTAGGATTAGGGTTTGGGTTAGGGTTCGGGTTAGGGTTAGTTTTTGGGTTCGGGTTAGGGTTAGGATTAGGGTTAGGGTTAGGTTTAGGTTTAGGGTTTGGGTAAGGGTTAGGGTTTGGGTTAGGGTTAGGATTAGGGTTTGGGTTAGGGTTCGGGTTAGGGTTAGTTTTTGGGTTAGGGTTAGGGTCAGGATTAGGGTTAGGGTTAGGTTTAGGTTTAGAGTTTGGGTAAGGGTTAGGGTTTGGGTTAGGGTTAGGGTTAGGGTTAGGGTTAGGGTTAGGGTTTGGTTTAGGGTTAGTGTTATATTTTGGGTTAGGTTTAGGGTTAGGATAAGGATTAGGGTTAGGGTTAGGGTTAGGGTTTGGGTTAGGGGATGGGTTTGTGTTAGGGTTAGGGTTAGGGTTAGGATTAGGTTTAGGGTTAGGGTTAGGATTACGGTTAGGTTTAGGTTTTGGGTTAGGGTTAGGGTTTGGGTTAGGGTTAGGGTTAGGGTGAAGGTTATGTTTAGGGTATTGGTTAGGGTTAGGGTTTAGGGTTAGGGTTAGGAATAGGGTTAGGTTTAGGGTTAGGGTTAGTTTTTGGGTTAGGGTTAGGGTTAGGATTTGGGTTAGGGTTAGGTTTAGGAATAGGGCTAGGGTTAGGATTATTGTTAGGGTTTGTGTTAGGGTTCAGAAAAGGGTTAGGGTTAGGTTTAGGGTTAGGGTTTGGGTTAGGGTTAGGGTTAGGGTTTGAGTTAGTGTTTCGGTTAGGGTTACGGTTAGAGTTATGGGTTGGGTATGGGTTAGGGTTAGGTTTAGGGTTTGGGTTAGTGTTAGGTTTAGGGTTAGGGTTAGGGTTAGGATTAGGGTTAGGGTTAGGATTAGAGTTAGTGTTAGGCTTTTGGTTTCGGTTAGGTTTAGGGTTAGGTTTTGGTTTGTCTTAGGGTAAGTGTTAGTGTTAGGGTTAGGGTTTGGGTTAGGGTTAGTGTTACGTTTAGGATTAGGGTTAAGGTTAGTGTTAGGGTTAGGGTTTGTCTTAGGGTTAGGGTTTGAGTTAGGGTTAGGGTTTGGGTTAGATTTACGGTTAGCTTTTGGGTTAAGGTTAGGTTTAGGGTTAGGGTTAGGTTTAGCGTGAAGTTTAT
>JAJHUQ010000057.1:800000-805000 GCA_035773235.1 Eospalax fontanierii | reverse complement strand
TAGTGTTTGAGATAGGGTTAGGGTTAGGGTTAGGGTTAGGGTTAGGGTTAGGGTTTGGTTTAGCATTAGAATTAGGGTTAGGGTTAGGGTTTCGGATAGGCTTAGGCTTACCTTGAGTGTTAGGTTTAGGCTTTGGGTTAGGCTTAAAATTTCCGTTAGCTTTAGCGTTAGGGTTAGCATCAGGATTAGGGTTAAAATTAGGGATTGGCTTAGGGTTAGGGTGAGGGTTAGCGTTTGGGTTAGGGTTAGGTTTAGCATTAGGGTTTGGGTTATGATTTGGTTTAAAGTTAGGGTTAGGGATAGGATTAGCAATAGGGTTAGTGTTAGGGTTAGGGTTAGGTTTAGGTTTAGGTTTAGGGTTTGGTTTAGGGTAAAGGTTAGGGTTAGGGTTTGGTTTTGGGTTAGGTTTAAGGTTAGGGTTTGAGTTAGGTTTGTGGTTACGGTGTGGTTTTGGGTTAGGGTTAGTGTTAGGGTTAGGCATAGGGTTAGGATTAGGGTTAGGGTTAGGTTTAGGGTTAGAGTTAGGGTTTGGTTTAGGGTTAGGGTTAGTGTTAGGTTTAGGTTTTGGGTTAGGTTTAGGGTTAGGGTTATGGTTTGGGTTCGGGTTAGAATTAGGATTAAGGTTAGGGTTGGGGTAGGGGTTGGGTTTGTGTTAGGGTTAGGGTTAGGGTTAGGGCTAGGATTAGGGTTAGGGTTAGAGTTAGGATTAGGGTTAGGTTTAGGTTTTGGATTAGGATTAGGGTTAGTTTTAAAGTTATTGTTTTGATTAGGGTTAGGGTTAGGATTAGAGTTAGGTTTAGGGTTTTGGTTTGGGTTAATGTTATGGTTAGGATTTAGGTTAGTGTAAGGGTTAGGGTTAGTGTTAGGGTTAGGGTTTGGGTGAGGGTTAGGGTTAGGGTTAGGGTTTCGGTTAGGGTTAGGGTTAGCGTGAAGGTTATGTTTAGGGTATTGGTTAGGGTTAGGGTTTAGGGTTAGGGTTAGGAAGAGGTTTAGGGTTAGGGTTAGGGTTAGGGTTCGGGTTAGTGTTAGGAATAGTGTTAGGGTTATTGTTAGGGTTTGGGTTAGTGTTTGGATTAGGCTTAGGGTTCGAGTTAGGGTTAGAGTTTGAGTTAGGGTTAAGTTTAGGGTTAGGGTGTCGGTTAGGGTTTGGGTTAAGGTTAGGTTTAGGGTTAGGGTTAGGAATAGGGTTAGGGTTAGGGTTTGGGTTAGGGTTAGGGTTAGGATTAGGGTTTGGGTTAGGGTTCGAGTTAGGGTTTGTTTTTGCGTTAGGGTTAGGGTTAGGATTAGATTAGGGTTAGGTTTAGGTTTAGGGTTTGGGTAAGGGTTAGGGTTAGGGTTAAGGTTAGGGTTTGGTTTAGGGTTAGTGTTATTTTTTGGGTTAGGTTTAGGGTTAGGATAAGGGATAGGGTTAGGTTAGGGTTAGGGTTAGGGTTAGGGTTAGGGTTAGGGTTAGTGTTAGGAATAGGGTTAGGGTTAGGGTTATTGTTAGGGTTTGGGTTAGGGTTTGGATTAGGGTTAAGTTTAGGTTTTAGGTTATTGTTACAGTTAAGGTTAGAGTTTGAGTTAGGGTTAGGTTTCGAGTTAGGCATAGGGTTTGGGTTAGGGTTTAGGGTTAGGGTTTGGGTTAGGGTTTGGGTTAAGGTTAGGTTTAGGGTTATGGTAAGGAATAGGGTTAGGGTTAGGGTTTGGGTTAGGGTTAGGGTTAGGATTAGGGTTTGCGTTAGGGTTCGGGTTAGGGTTAGTTTTTGGGTTAGGGTTAGGATTAGGATTAGGGTTAGGGTTAGGTTTAGGGTTAATGTTAGGAATAGGGTTAGGGTTAGGGTTTGCGTTACGGTTAGGGTTAGGGTTAGGGTTAGGTTAGGGTTAGGGTTAGGATTTGGGTTAGGGTTTGGATTAGGGTTAGGGTTAGGGTTAGGGTTAGGGTTAGGGTTTGGGTCAGGTTTTGGTTTAAGGTTAGGTTTAGGTTTAATGTTAGGAATAGGGTTAGGGTTAGGGTTTGCGTTAGGGTTAGGGTTAGGATTAGGGATTGGGTTAGGGTTAGGGTTAGGGTTTGGGTTAGGGTTAGGGTTAGGGTTAGGGTTAGGGTTAGGGTTAGTGTTAGGAATAGGGTTAAGGTTAGGGTTATTGTTATGGTATGGGTTAGGGTTTGGATTAGGGTTAGGTTTAGGTTTTGGGTTAGGTTTAGAGTTAGTGTTAGAGTTTGATTTAGGGTTAGGGTTAGGGTTCGGCATAGGGTTTGGGTTAGGTTTTAGGGTAGGGTTTGGGTTAGGGTTTGGGTTAAGGTTAGGTTTAGGGTTATGGTTAGGAATAGGGTTATGGTTAGGGTTTGGGATAGGGTTAGCGTTAGGATTAGGGTTTGGGTTAGGTTTCGGGTTAGGGTTAGTTTTTGGGTTCGGGTTAGGTTTAGGATTAGGGTTACGGTTAGGTTTAGGTTTAGGGTTTGGGTAAGGGTTAGGGTTTGGGTTAGGGTTAGGATTAGGGTTTGGGTTACGGTTCGGGTTAGGGTTAGTTTTTGGGTTAGGGTTAGGGTTAGGATTAGTGTTAGGGTTTGGTTTAGGTTTAGAGTTTGGGTAAGGGTTAGGGTTTGGGTTAGGGTTAGGGTTACGATTAGGGTTAGGGTTTGGTTTAGGGTTAGTGTTATATTTTGTGTTAGGTTTAGGGTTAGGATAAGGGTTAGGGTTAGGGTTAGGGTTAGGGTTTGAGTTAGGGTTAGGGTTAGGGTTTGAGTTAGGGTTAGGGTTAGGGTTAGGGTTAGGGTTAGGGTTAGGGTTAGGGTTAGGATTAGAGTTAGGTTTAGGGTTAGGGTTTGGGTTAGTGTTAGGGTTAGTGTTAGTGTTAGTGTTAGGGTTTGGGTTAGGGTTAGGGTTAGGGTTACGGTTAGGGTTTGGGTTTTGGTTAGGGTTAGGGTTAGGGTTTGGTTTAGGTTTTTGGTTAGGTTTAGGGTTAGGGTTAGGGTTTGGGTTAGGGTTAGGGTTAGGGTTAGCGTGAAGGTTATGTTTAGGGTATTGGTTAGGGTTAGGGTTTAGGGTTAGTGTTAGGAATAGGGTTAGGGTTAGGGTTAGGGTTAGGGTTTGGGTTTGGGTTAGGGTTAGGGTTAGGGTTAGGGTTAGGGTTAGGTTTTTGGTTAGGTTTAGGGTTAGGGTTAGGGTTTGGGTTAGGGTTAGGGTTAGCGTGAAGGTTATGTTTAGGGTACTGGTTAGGGTTAGGGTTTAGGGTTAGTGGTAGGAATAGGGTTAGGGTTAGGGTTAGGGTTAGGTTTAAGGTTAGTGTTACGAATACGGTTAGGGTTAGGGTTATTGTTAGGGTTTGTGTTAGTGTTTGGGTTAGGGTTAGGGTTCGAGTTACGGTTAGAGTTTGAGTTAGGGTTAGGGTTAGATTTTGGGTTAGGGTTTGGGTTAAGGTTAGGTTTAGGGTTAGGGTTAGGAGTAGGGTTAGGTTTAGGGTTTGGGTTAGGGTTAGCGTTAGGATTAGGGTTTGGGTTAGGGTTCGAGTTAGGGTTAGTTTTTGGGTTAGGGTTAGGGTTAGGATTAGGATTAGGGTTAGGTTTAGGTTTAGGGTTTGGGTAAGGGTTAGGGTTTGGGTTGGGGTTAGGGTTAGGGTTAGGGTTAGTGTTTGGTTTAGGGTTAGTGTTATTTTTTGGGTTAGGTTTAGGGTTAGGATAAGGGTTAGGGTTAGGTTTAGGGTTAGGGATTGGTTTAGGGTTAGGGTTAGTGTTTGAGATAGGGTTAGGGTTAGGGTTATGGTTAGGGTTAGTGTTAGGGTTAGGGTTTGGTTTAGGATTAGAATTAGGGTTAGGGTTAGGGTTTGGGATAGGCTTAGGGTTAGGTTGAGTGTTAGGTTTAGGGTTTGGGTTAGGGTTAGAATTTGGGTTAGGTTTAGCGTTAGGGTTAGGATTAGGATTAGGGTTAAGATTAGGGATTGGCTTAGGGTTAGGGTGAGGGTTAGCGTTTGGGTTAGGGTTAGGTTTAGGGTTAGGTTTGGGTTACGATTTGGTTTAAAGTTAGGGTTAGGGTTAGGATTAGCAATAGGGTTAGGGTTACGGTTAGGGTTAGGTTTAGGTTTAGGTTTAGGGTTTGGTTTAGGGTTAAGGTTAGGGTTAGGGTTTGGGTTTGGGTTAGGTTTAAGGTTAGGGTTTGAGTTAGGTTTGTGGTTACGGTGTGGTTTTGGGTTAGGGTTAGTGTTAGGGTTAGGCATAGGGTTAGGATTAGGGTTAGGGTTAGGTTTAGGGTTAGAGTTAGGGTTTGGTTTAGGGTTAGGGTTAGTGTTAGGTTTAGGTTTTGGGTTAGGTTTAGGGTTAGGGTTATGGTTTGGGTTCGGGTTAGAATTAGGATTAGGGTTAGTGTTAGGGTTAGGGTTAGGGGTTGGGTTTGTGTTAGGGTTAGGGTTAGGGTTAGGGTTAGGATTAGGGTTAGGGTTAGAGTTAGGATTAGAGTTAGGTTTAGGTTTTGGATTAGGGTTAGGGTTAGTTTTAAAGTTAGGGTTTTGATTAGGGTTAGGGTTAGGATTAGAGTTAGGTTTAGGGTTTTGGTTTGGGTTAATGTTAGGGTTAGGATTTAGGTTAGTGTTAGGGTTAGGGTTAGTGTTAGGGTTAGGGTTTGGGTTAGGGTTAGGGTTAGGGTTAGGGTTTCGGTTAGGGTTAGGCTTAGCGTGAAGGTTATGTTTAGGGTATTGGTTAGGGTTAGGGTTTAGGGTTAGGGTTAGGAATAGGGTTAGGGTTAGGGTTAGGGTTAGGGTTCGGGTTAGTGTTAGGAATAGTGTTAGGGTTATTGTTAGGGTTTGGGTTAGTGTTTGGATTAGGGTTAGGGTTCGAGTTAGGGTTAGAGTTTGAGTTAGGGTTAAGTTTACGGTTAGGTTGTGGGTTAGGGTTTAGGTTAAGGTTAGGTTTAGGGTTAGGGTTAGGAATAGGGTTAGGGTTAGGGTTTGGGTTAGTGTTAGGGTTAGGATTAGGGTTTGGGTTAGGGTTCGAGTTAGGGTTTTTTTTTGCGTTAGGGTTAGGGTTA
>JAJHUQ010000057.1:785000-792500 GCA_035773235.1 Eospalax fontanierii | reverse complement strand
GGGTTAGGGTTTCGGTTAGGGTTACGGTTAGCGTGAAGGTTATGTTTAGGGTATTGGTTAGGGTTTGGGTTTAGGGTTAGGGTTAGAAATAGGGTTAGGGTTAGGGTTAGTGTTAGGGTTAGTGTTAGGAATAGTGTTAGGGTTATTGTTAGGGTTTGGGTTAGTGTTTGGGTTAGGGTTAGGGTTCGAGTTAGGGTTAGAGTTTGAGTTAGGGTTAAGTTTAGGGTTAGGGTGTGGGTTAGGGTTTGGGTTAAGGTTAGGTTTAGGGTTAGGGTTAGGAATAGGGTTAGGGTTAGGGTTTGGGTTAGGGTTAGGATTAGGATTAGGGTTTGGGTTAGGGTTCGAGTTAGGGTTTGTTTTTCCGTTAGGGTTAGGTTTAGAATTAGATTAGGGTTAGGTTTATGTTTAGGGTTTGGGTAAGGGTTAGGGTTAGGGTTAGGGTTAGGGTTTGGTTTAGGGTTAGTGTTATTTTTTGGGTTAGGTTTAGGGTTAGGATAAGGTTTAGGGTTAGGATAGGGTTAGGGTTAGGGTTAGGGTTAGGGTTAGTGTTAGGAATAGGGTTAGGGTTAGGGTTATTGTTAGGGTTTGGGTTAGGGTTTGGATTAGGGTTAGGTTTAGGTTTTGGGTTAGGGTTAGAGTTAAGGTTAGAGTTTGAGTTAGGGTTAGGGTTCGGGTTAGGTATAGGGTTTGGGTTAAGGTTTAGGGTTAGGGTTTGGGTTAGGGTTTGGGTTAAGGTTAGGTTTAGGGTTATGGTTAGGAACAGGGTTATGGTTAGGTTTTGGGTTATGGTTAGCGTTAGGATTAGGGTTAGGGTTAGTTTTTGGGTTAGGGTTAGGGTTAGGATTACGGTTAGGGTTAGGTTTAGGTTTAGGGTTTGGGTAAGGGTTAGGGTTTGGTTTAGGTTTAGGGTTAGGTTTAGGTTTAGGGTTTGGGTAAGGGTTAGCCTTTGGGTTAGTGTTAGGGTTAGGGTTAGTGTTAGGGTTAGGGTTTGGGTTAGGGTTAGGTTAGGGTTAGGGTTAGGATTTGGATTAGGGTTTGGATTAGGGTTAGGGTTAGGGGTAGGGTTAGGGTTAGGGTTAGAGTTAGGGTTAGTGTTAGGTATAGGGTTAGGGTTAGGGTTATTGATAGGGTTTGGGTTAGTGTTTGGGTTAGGGTTAGGGTTCGAATTAGGGTTAGAGTTTGAGTTAGGGTTAAGTTTAGGGTTAGGGTTTCGGTTAGGGTTTGGGTTAAGGTTAGATTTAGGGTTAGGATTAGGAATAGGGTTAGGGTTAGGGTTTGGGTTAGGGTTAGGATTAGAGTTTGGGTTAGGGTTCGAGTTAGGGTTAGTTTTTGGGTTAGGGTTAGGGTTAGGATTAGATTAGGGTTAGGTTTAGGTTTAGGGTTTGGGTAAGGGTTAGGGTTATGGTTAGGGTTAGGGTTTGGTTTAGGGTTAGTGTTATTTTTTGGGTTAGGTTTAGGGTTAGGGCATGGGTTAGGGTTAGGTTTAGGGTTAGGGTTTGGGTTAGGGTTAAGGTTAGGGTTAGGGTTTGAGTTAGGGTTAGGTTTAGGGTTAGGGTTTTGGTTAGGGTTAGGGTTAGGGGATGGGTTTGTGTTAAGGTTAGGGTTAGGGTTAGGAATAGGTTTAGGGTTAGGGTTAGGATTACGGTTAGGTTTAGGTTTTGGGTTAGGTTTAGGGTTAGGTTTAATGTTAGGGTTTTGATTAGGTTAGGGTTAGGATTAGAGTTAGGTTTAGGGTTTTGGTTTGGGTTAATGTTAGGGTTAGGATTTGGGTTTGGGTTAGGGTTAGGGTTAGGGTTATGTTTACGTTTTTGGTTAGGTTTAGGGTTAGGGTTAGGGTTTGGGTTAGGGTTAGGGTTAGGATGAAGGTTATGTTTAGGGTATTGGTTAGGGTTAGGGTTTAGGTTTAGTGTTAGGAATAGGGTTAGGGTTAGGGTTAGGGTTAAGTTTAGTGTTAGGAATACGTTTAGGGTTAGGGTTATTGTTAGGGTTTGGGTTAGTGTATGGGTTAGTGTTAGGGTTCGAGTTAGGGTTAGAGTTTGAGTTAGGGTTAGGGTTAGGGTTTGGGTTAGGGTTTGGGTTAAGGTTAGGTTTAGGGTTAGGGTTAGGAATAGGGTTAGGTTTAGGGTTTGGGTTAGGGTTAGGGTTAGGATTAGGGTTTGGGTTAGGGTTCGAGTTAGGGTTAGTTTTTGGGTTAGGGTTAGGGTTAGGATTAGGATTAGGGTTAGGTTTAGGTTTAGGGTTTGGGTAAAGGTTAGGGTTTGGGTTAGGGTTAGGGTTAGGGTTAGGGTTAGGGTTTGGTTTAGGGTTAGTGTTATTTTTTGGTTTAGGTTTAGGGTTAGGATAAGGGTTAGGGTTAGGTTTAGGGTTAGGGTTTGGGTTAGGGTTAGGGTTAGTGTTTGACATAGGGTTAGGGTTAGGGTTATGGTTATGGTTAGTGTTAGGGTTAGCGTTTGGGTTAGGATTAGAATTAAGGTTAGGGTTAGGGTTTGGGATAGGCTTAGGGTTAGGTTGAGTGTTAGGTTTAGGGTTTGGGTTAGGGTTAGAATTTGGGTTAGGGTTAGCGTTAGGGTTAGGATTCGGATTAGGGTTAAGATTAGGGATTGGCTTAGGGTTAGGGTGAGGGTTAGCGTTTGGGTTAGGGTTAGGTTTCGGGTTAGGGTTTGGGTTAGGATTTGGTTTAAAGTTAGGGTTAGGGTTAGGATTAGCAATAGGGTTAGGGTTAGGGTTAGGGTTAGGTTTAGGTTTAGGTTTAGGGTTTGGTTTAGGGTTAAGGTTAGGGTTAGGGTTTGGGTTTGGGTTAGGTTTAAGGTTAGGGTTTGAGTTAGGTTTGTGGTTACGGTGTGGTTTTGGGTTAGGGTTAGTGTTAGGGTTAGGGATAAGGTTAGGATTAGGGTTAGGGTTAGGTTTAGGGTTAGAGTTAGGGTTTGGTTTAGGGTTAGGGTTAGTGTTAGGTTTAGGTTTTGGGTTAGGTTTAGGGTTAGGGTTAGGGTTAGGGTTTCGGTTAGGGTTAGGGTTAGCGTGAAGGTTATGTTTAGGGTATTGGTTAGGGTTAGGGTTTAGGGTTAGGGTTAGAAATAGGTTTAGGGTTAGGGTTAGGGTTAGGGTTAGGGTTAGTGTTAGGAATAGTGTTAGGGTTATTGTTAGGGTTTGGGTTAGTGTTTGGATTAGGGTTAGGGTTCGAGTTAGGGTTAGAGTTTGAGTTAGGGTTAAGTTTAGGGTTAGGGTTTGCGTTAGGGTTTGGGTTAAGGTTAGATTTAGGGTTAGGGTTAGGAATAGGGTTAGGGTTAGGGTTTGGGTAAGGGTTAGGGTTATGATTAGGGTTTGGGTTAGGGTTCGAGTTAGGGTTAGTTTTTGGGTTAGGGTCAGGGTTAGGATTAGATTAGGGTTAGGTTTAGGTTTAGGGTTTGGGTAAGGGTTAGGGTTAGGGTTAGGGTTAGGGTTTGGTTTAGGGTTAGTGTTATTTTTTGTGTTAGGTTTAGGGTTAGGATAAGGGATAGGGTTAGGTTAGGGTTAGGGTTAGGGTTAGGGTTAGGAATAGGGTTAGGGTTAGGGTTTGGGTTAGGGTTAGGTTTAGGATTAGGGTTTGGGTTAGGGTTCGAGTTAGGGTTTGTTTTTGCGTTAGGGTTAGGGTTAGGATTAGATTAGGGTTAGGTTTAGGTTTAGGGTTTGGGTAAGGGTTAGGGTTAGGGTTAGGGTTAGGGTTTGGTTTAGGGTTAGTGTTATTTTTTGTGTTAGGTTTAGGGTTAGGATAAGGGATAGGGTTAGGTTAGGGTTAGGGTTAGGGTTAGGGTTAGGGTTAGGAATAGGGTTAGGGTTAGGGTTTGGGTTAGGGTTAGGTTTAGGATTAGGGTTTGGGTTAGGGTTCGAGTTAGGGTTTGTTTTTGCGTTAGGGTTAGGGTTAGGATTAGATTAGGGTTAGGTTTAGGTTTAGGGTTTGGGTAAGGGTTAGGGTTAGGGTTAGGGTTAGGGTTTGGTTTAGGGTTAGTGTTATTTTTTGTGTTAGGTTTAGGGTTAGGATAAGGGTTAGGATTAGGTTAGGGTTAGGGTTAGGTTTAGGGTTAGGGTTAGTGTTAGGAATAGGGTTAGGGTTAGGGTTATTGTTAGGGTTTGGGTTAGGGTTTGGATTAGGGTTAGGTTTAGGTTTTGGGTTAGGTTTAGAGTTAAGGTTAGAGTTTGAGTTAGGGTTAGGGTTCGGGTTAGGGATAGGGTTTGGGTTAAGGTTTAGGGTTAGGGTTTGGGTTAGGGTTTGGGTTAAGGTTAGGTTTAGGGTTATGGTTAGGAACAGGGTTATGGTTAGGTTTTGGGTTAGGGTTAGCGTTAGGATTAGGGTTAGGGTTAGGGTTCGGGTTAGGGTTAGTTTTTGGGTTAGGGTTAGGGTTAGGATTACGGTTAGGGTTAGGTTTAGGTTTAGGGTTTGGGTAACGGTTAGGGTGTGGTTTAGGTTTAGGGTTAGGTTTAGGTTTAGGGTTTGGGTAAGGGTTAGCCTTTGGGTTAGTGTTAGGGTTAGGCTTAGTGTTAGGGTTAGGGTTTGGGTTAGGGTTAGGTTAGGGTTAGGGTTAGGATTTGGGTTAGGGTTTGGATTAGGGTTACGGTTAGGGTTAGGGTTAGGGTTAGGGTTTGGGTCAGGGTTTGGGTTAAGGTTATGTTTAGGGTTAATGTTAGGAATAGGGTTTGGGTTAGGTTTAGGTTTTTGGTTAGGTTTAGGGTTAGGGTTAGGGTTTGGGTTAGGGTTAGGTTTAGCGTGAAGTTTATGTTTAGGGTATTGGTTAGGGTTAGGGTTTAGGGTTAGGGTTACGAATAGGTTTAGGGTTAGGGTTAGGGTTAGTGTTAGGTATAGGGTTAGGGTTAGGGTTATTGTTAGGGTTTGGGTTAGTGTTTGGGTTAGGGTTAGGGTTCGAATTAGGGTTAGAGTTTGAGTTAGGGTTAAGTTTAGGGTTAGGGTTTCGGTTAGGGTTTGGGTTAAGGTTAGATTTAGGGTTAGGATTAGGAATAGGGTTAGGGTTAGGGTTTGGGTTTGGGTTAGGATTAGAGTTTGGGTTAGGGTTCGAGTTAGGGTTAGTTTTTGGGTTAGGGTTAGGGTTAGGATTAGATTAGGGTTAGGTTTAGGTTTAGGGTTTGGGTAAGGGTTAGGGTTATGGTTAGGGTTAGGGTTTGGTTTAGGGTTAGTGTTATTTTTTGGGTTAGGTTTAGGGTTAGGGTATGGGTTAGGGTTAGGTTTAGGGTTAGGGTATGGGTTAGGGTTAGGGTTAGGGTTAGGGTTTGAGTTAGGGTTAGGTTTAGGGTTAGGGTTTGGGTTAGGGTTAGGGTTAGGGGATGGGTTTGTGTTAAGGTTAGGGTTAGGGTTAGGAATAGGTTTAGGTTTAGGGTTAGGATTACGGTTAGGTTTAGGTTTTGGGTTAGGTTTAGGGTTAGGTTTAATGTTAGGGTTTTGATTAGGGTTAGGGTTAGGATTAGAGTTAGGTTTAGGGTTTTGGTTTGGGTTAATGTTAGGGTTAGGATTTGGGTTTGTGTTGGGGTTAGGGTTAGGGTTATGTTTACGTTTTTGGTTAGGTTTAGGGTTAGGGTTAGGGTTTGGGTTAGGGTTAGGGTTAGGATGAAGGTTATGTTTAGGGTATTGGTTAGGGTTAGGGTTTAGGGTTAGTGTTAGGAATAGGGTTAGGGTTAGGGTTAGGGTTAGGGTTAAGGTTAGTGTTAGGAATACGGTTAGGGTTAGGGTTATTTTTGGGGTTTGGGTTAGTGTATGGGTTAGTTTTAGGGTTCGAGTTAGGGTTAGAGTTTGAGTTAGGGTTAGGGTTAGGGTTTGGGTTAGGGTTTGGGTTAAGGTTAGGTTTAGGGTTAGGGTTAGGAATAGGGTTAGGTTTAGGGTTTGGGTTAGGGTTAGGTTTAGGTTTAGGTTTAGGGTTTGGTTTAGGGTTAAGGTTAGGTTTAGGGTTTGGGTTTGGGTTAGGTTTAAGGTTAGGGTTTGAGTTAGGTTTGTGGTTACGGTGTGGTTTTGGGTTAGGGTTAGTGTTAGGGTTAGGGATAGTGTTAGGGTTAGGGTTAGGGTTAGGTTTAGGGTTAGAGTTAGGGTTTGGTATAGGGTTAGGGTTAGTGTTAGGTTTAGTTTTTGGGTTAGGTTTAGGGTTAGGGTTATGGTTTGGGTTCGGGTTAGAATTAGGATTAGTGTTAGGGTTAGGGTTAGGGGTTGGGTTTCTGTTAGGGTTATGGTTAGGGTTAGGGTTAGGATTAGGGTATGGGTTAGGGTTAGGATTAGGGTTAGGTTTAGGTTTTGGGTTAGGCTTAGGGTTAGGTTTAATGTTAGGGTTTTGATTAGGGTTAGGGTTAGGATTAGAGTTAGGTTTAGGGTTTTGGTTTGGGTTAATGTTAGGGTTAGGATTTAGGTTAGTGTTAGGGTTAGGGTTAGTGTTAGGGTTAGGGTTTGGGTTAGGGTTAGGTTTAGGGTTAGGGTTTCGTTTAGGGTTAGGGTTAGCTTGAAGTTTATGTTTAGGGTATTGGTTAGGGTTTGGGTTTAGGGTTAGGGTTAGAAATAGGGTTAGGGTTAGGGTTAGGGTTAGTGTTAGGAATAGTGTTAGGGTTATTGTTACGGTTTGGGTTAGTGTTTGGGTTAGGGTTAGGGTTCGAGTTAGGGTTAGAGTTTGAGTTAGGGTTAAGTTTAGGGTTAGGGTGTGGGTTAGGGTTTGGGTTAAGGTTAGGTTTAGGGTTAGGGTTAGGAATAGGGTTAGGGTTAGGGTTTGGGTTAGGGTTAGGTTTAGGATTAGGGTTTGGGTTAGGGTTCGAGTTAGGGTTTGTTTTTGCGTTAGGGTTAGGGTTAGGATTAGATTAGGGTTAGGTTTAGGTTTAGGGTTTGGGTAAGGGTTAGGGGTAGAGTTAGGGTTAGGGTTTGGTTTAGGGTTAGTGTTATTTTTTGGGTTAGGTTTAGGGTTAGGATAAGGGTTAGGGTTAGGTTAGGGTTAGGGTTAGGGTTAGGGTTAGGGTTAGTGTTAGGAATAGGGTTAGTGTTACGGTTATTGTTAGGGTGTGGTTTAGGGTTTGGATTAGGGTTGGGGTTAGGTTTTGGCGTAGGGTTAGAGTTAAGGTTAGAGTTTGAGTTAGGGTTAGGGTTCGGGTTAGGGATAGGGTTTGGGTTAAGGTTTAGGGTTAGGGTTTGGGTTAGGGTTTGGGTTAAGGTTAGGTTTAGGGTTATGGTTAGGAACAGGGTTAGGGTTAGGTTTTGGGTTACGGTTAGCGTTAGGATTAGGGTTAGGGTTAGGGTTCGAGTTAGGGTTAGTTTTTGGGTTAGGGTTAGGGTTAGGATTACGGTTAGGGTTAGGTTTAGGTTTAGGGTTTGGGTAAGGGTTAGGGTTTGGTTTAGGTTTAGGGTTAGGTTTAGGTTTAGGGTTTGGGTAAGGGTTAGCCTTTGGGTTAGTGTTAGGGTTAGGGTTAGTGTTAGGGTTAGGGTTTGGGTTAGGGTTAGGTTAGGGTTAGGGTTAGGATTTGGGTTAGGGTTTGGATTAGGGTTAG
>JAJHUQ010000057.1:775000-780000 GCA_035773235.1 Eospalax fontanierii | reverse complement strand
TTAGAGTTAGTGTTAGGCTTTTGGTTTCGGTTAGGTTTAGGGTTAGGTTTTGGTTTGTCTTAGGGTAAGTGTTAGTGTTAGGATTAGGGTTTGGGTTAGGGTTAGTGTTACGTTTAGGATTAGGGTTAAGGTTAGTGTTAGGGTTAGGGTTTGTCTTAGGGTTAGGGTTTGAGTTAGGGTTAGGGTTTGGGTTAGATTTACAGTTAGGTTATGGGTTAAGGTTAGGTTTAGGGTTAAGGTTAGAAATAGGGTTAGGGTTATGGTTAGGGTTAATGTTAGGGTTTTGATTAGGGTTAGGGTTAGGATTAGAGTTAGGGTTAGGGTTTTGGTTTGGGTTAGGGTTAGGGTTAGGGTTAGGGTTTGGGTTAGGGTTAGGGTTAGGGTTAGGGTTAGGGTTAGGGTTTGGGTTAGGGTTAGCGTGAGGGTTACGTTTAGGGTATTGGTTAGGGTAAGGGTATAGGGATAGGGTTAGGAATAGGGTTAGGGTTAGGGTTAGGGTTAGTGTTAGGAATACGGTTAGGGTTAGGGTTATTGTTAGGGTTTGGGTTAGTGTATGGGTTAGTGTTAGGGTTCGAGTTAGGGTTAGAGTTTGAGTTAGGGTTAGGGTTAGGGTTTGGGTTAGGGTTTGGGTTAAGGTTAGGTTTAGGGTTAGGGTTAGGAATAGGGTTAGGTTTAGGGTTTGGGTTAGGGTTAGGGTTAGGATTAGGGTTTGGGTTAGGGTTCGAGTTAGGGTTAGTTTTTGGGTTAGGGTTAGGGTTAGGATTAGGATTAGGGTTAGGTTTAGGTTTAGGGTTTGGGTAAAGGTTAGGGTTTGGGTTAGGGTTAGGGTTAGGGTTAGGGTTAGGGTTTGGTTTAGGGTTAGTGTTATTTTTTGGTTTAGGTTTAGGGTTAGGATAAGGGTTAGGGTTAGGTTTAGGGTTAGGGTTTGGGTTAGGGTTAGGGTTAGTGTTTGACATAGGGTTAGGGGTAGGGTTATGGTTATGGTTAGTGTTAGGGTTAGCGTTTGGGTTAGGATTAGAATTAGGGTTAGGTTTAGGGTTTGGGATAGGCTTAGGGTTAGGTTGAGTGTTAGGTTTAGGGTTTGGTTTAGGGTTAGAATTTGGGTTAGGGTTAGCGTTAGGGTTAGGATTAGGATTAGGGTGAAGATTAGGGAATGGCTTAGGGTTATGGTGAGGTTTAGCGTTTGGGTGAGGGGTAGGTTTAGGGTTAGGGTTTGGGTTACGATTTGGTTTAAAGTTAGGGTTAGGGTTAGGATTAGCAATAGGGTTAGGGTTAGGGTTAGGGTTAGGTTTAGGTTTAGGTTTAGGTTTAAGGTTTGGTTTAGGGTTAAGGTTAGGGTTAGGGTTTGGGTTTGGGTTAGGTTTAAGGTTAGGGTTTGAGTTAGGTTTGTGGTTACGGTGTGGTTTTGGGTTAGGGTTAGTGTTAGGGTTAGGCATAGGGTTAGGATTAGGGTTAGGGTTAGGTTTAGGGTTAGAGTTAGGGTTTGGTTTAGGGTTAGGGTTAGTGTTAGGTTTAGGTTTTGGGTTAGGTTTAGGGTTCGGGTTATGGTTTGGGTTGGGGTTAGAATTAGGATTAGGGTTAGGGTTACGGTTAGGGGTTGGGTTTGTGTTAGGGTTGGGGTTATGGTTAGGGTTAGGGTTAGGGTTAGGGTTAGGGTTAGCGTGAAGGTTATGTTTAGGGTATTGGTTAGGGTTAGGGTTTAGGGTTAGTGTTAGGAATAGGGTTAGGGTTAGGGTTAGGGTTAGGGTTTGGGTTTGGTTTAGGGTTAGTGTTATATTTTGGGTTAGGTTTAGGGTTAGGATAAGGGTTAGGGTTAGGGTTAGGGTTTGGGTTAGGGTTAGGGTTAGGGTTTGAGTTAGGGTTAGGGTTAGGGTTAGGGTTAGGATTAGAGTTAGGGTTAGGGTTAGGGTTTGGGTTAGTGTTAGGGTTAGTGTTAGTGTTAGTGTTAGGGTTTGGGTTAGGGTTAGGGTTAGGGTTAGGGTTAGGGTTTGGGTTTGGGTTAGGGCTAGCGTTAGGGTTAGGGTTAGGTTTTTCGCTAGGTTTAGGGTTAGAGTTAGGGTTTGCCTTAGGCCTAGGGTTAGCGTGAAGGTTATGTTTAGGGTACTGGTTAGGGTTAGGGTTTAGGGTTAGTGGTAGGAATAGGGTTAGGGTTAGGGTTAGGGTTAGGTTTAAGGTTAGTGTTACGAATACGGTTAGGGTTAGGGTTATTGTTAGGGTTTGTGTTAGTGTTTGGGTTAGGGTTAGGGTTAGGGTTAGGGTTAGATTTTGGGTTAGGGTTTGGGTTAAGGTTAGGTTTAGGGTTAGGGTTAGGAGTAGGGTTAGGTTTAGGGTTTGGGTTAGGGTTAGCGTTAGGATTAGGGTTTGGGTTAGGGTTCGAGTTAGGGTTAGTTTTTGGGTTAGGGTTAGGGTTAGGATTAGGATTAGGGTTAGGTTTAGGTTTAGGGTTTGGGTAAGAGTTAGTGTTTGGGTTGGGGTTAGGGTTAGGGTTAGGGTTAGTGTTTGGTTTAGGGTTAGTGTTATTTTTTGGGTTAGGTTTAGGGTTAGGATAAGGGTTAGGGTTAGGTTTAGGGTTAGGGATTGGTTTAGGGTTAGGGTTAGTGTTTGAGATAGGGTTAGGGTTAGGGTTATGGTTAGGGTTAGTGTTAGGGTTAGTGTTTGGTTTAGGATTAGAATTAGGGTTAGGATTAGGGTTTGGGATAGGCTTAGGGTTAGGTTGAGTGTTAGGTTTAGGGTTTGGGTTAGGGTTAGAATTTGGGTTTGGGTTAGCGTTAGGGTTAGGATTCGGATTAGGGTTAAGATTAGGGATTGGCTTAGGGTTAGGGTGAGGGTTAGCGTTTGGGTTAGGGTTAGGTTTAGGGTTAGGTTTGGGTTACGATTTGGTTTAAAGTTAGGGTTAGGGTTAGGATTAGCAATAGGGTTAGGGTTAGGGTTAGGGTTAGGTTTAGGTTTAGGTTTAGGGTTTGGTTTAGGATTAAGGTTAGGGTTAGGGTTTGGGTTTGGGTTAGGTTTAAGATTAGGGTTTGAGTTAGGTTTGTGGTTACGGTGTGGTTTTGGGTTAGGGTTAGTGTTACGGTTAGGCATAGGGTTAGGATTAGGGTTAGGGTTAGGTTTAGGGTTAGAGTTAGGGTTTGGTTTAGGGTTAGGGTTAGTGTTAGGTTTAGGTTTTGGGTTAGGTTTAGGGTTAGGGTTATGGTTTGGGTTCGGGTTAGAATTAGGATTAGGGTTAGGGTTAGGGTTAGGGTTAGGGGTTGGGTTTGTGTTAGGGTTAGGGTTAGGGTTAGGGTTAGGATTAGGGTTAGGGTTAGAGTTAGGATTAGGGTTAGGTTTAGGTTTTGGATTAGGGTTAGGGTTAGTTTTAAAGTTAGGGTTTTGATTAGGGTTAGGGTTAGGATTAGAGTTAGGTTTAGGGTTTTGGTTTGGGTTAATGTTAGGTTTAGGATTTAGGTTAGTGTTAGGGTTAGGGTTAGTGTTAGGGTTAGGGTTTGGTTTAGGGTTAGGGTTAGGGTTAGGGTTTCGGTTAGGGTTTGGGTTAGCGTGAAGGTTATGTTTAGGGTATTGGTTAGGGTTAGGGTTTAGGGTTAGGGTTAGGAATAGGGTTAGGGTTAGGGTTAGGGTTAGGGTTCGGGTTAGTGTTAGGAATAGTGTTAGGGTTATTGTTAGGGTTTGGGTTAGTGTTTGGATTAGGGTTAGGGTTCGAGTTAGGGTTAGAGTTTGAGTTAGGGTTAAGTTTAGGGTTAGGTTGTGGGTTAGGGTTTGGGTTAAGGTTAGGTTTAGGGTTAGGGTTAGGAATAGGGTTAGGGTTAGGGTTTGGGTTAGGGTTAGGGTTAGGATTAGGGTTTGGGTTAGGGTTCGAGTTAGGGTTTGTTTTTGCGTTAGGGTTAGGGTTAGGATTAGATTAGGGTTAGGTTTAGGTTTAGGGTTTGGGTAAGGGTTAGGGTTAGGGTTAAGGTTAGGGTTTGGTTTAGGGTTAGTGTTATTTTTTGGGTTAGGTTTAGGGTTAGGATAAGGGATAGGGTTAGGTTAGGGTTAGGGTTAGGGTTAGGGTTAGGGTTAGGGTTAGTGTTAGGAATAGTGTTAGGGTTAGGGTTATTGTTAGGGTTTGGGTTAGGGTTTGGATTAGGGTTAGGTTTAGGTTTTAGGTTAGGGTTAGAGTTAAGGTTAGAGTAAGAGTTAGGGTAAGGTTTCGAGTTAAGCATAGGGTTTGGGTTAGGGTTTAGGGTTAGGGTTTGGGTTAGGGTTTGGGTGAAGGTTAGGTTTAGGGTTATGGTTAGGAATAGGGTTAGGGTTAGGGTTTGGGTTAGGGTTAGGGTTAGGATTAGGGTTTGCGTTAGGGTTCGGGTTAGGGTTAGTTTTTGGGTTAGGGTTAGGGTTAGGATTAGGGTTAGGGTTAGGTTTAGGTTTAGGGTTTGGGTAAGGGTTAGGGTTAGGGTTAGGGTTAGGGTTTGGTTTAGGGTTAGTGTTATTTTTTGGGTTAGGTTTAGGGTTAGGATAAGGGTTAGGGTTAGGTTTAGGGTTAGGGTTTGGTTTAGGGTTAGGGTTAGTGTTTGAGTTAGGGTTAGGGTTAGGGTTAGGGTTAGGTTAGGGTTAGGGTTAGGATTTGGGTTAGGGTTTGGATTAGGGTTAGGGTTAGCGTTAGGGTTAGGGTTAGGTTTTGGGTCAGGTTTTGGGTTAAGGTTAGGTTTAGGGTTAATGTTAGGAATAGGGTTAGGGTTAGGGTTTGCGTTAGGGTTAGGGTTAGGATTAGGGTTTGGGTTAGGGTTCGAGTTAGGGTTAGTTTTTGGGTTAGGGTTAGGGTTAGGGTTAGGGTTTGGGTTAGGGTTAGGATTATGGTTTGGGTTAGGGTTAGGGTTAGGGTAAGGGTTAGGGTTAGTGTAAGGAATAGGGTTAAGGTTAGGGTTATTTTTATGGTTTGGGTTAGGGTTTGGATTAGGTTTAGGTTTAGGTTTTTGGTTAGGTTTAGAGTTAGTGATAGAATTGGATTTAGGGTTAGGGTTAGGGTT
>JAJHUQ010000057.1:755000-765000 GCA_035773235.1 Eospalax fontanierii | reverse complement strand
AAGTTAGGGTTAGGGTTAGGATTAGCAATAGGGTTAGGGTTAGGGTTAGGGTTAGGTTTAGGTTTAGGTTTAGGGTTTGGTTTAGGGTTAAGGTTAGGGTTAGGGTTTGGGTTTGGGTTAGGTTTAAGGTTAGGGTTTGAGTTAGGTTTGTGGTTACGGTGTGGTTTTGGGTTAGGGTTAGTGTTAGGGTTAGGGATAGGGTTAGGATTAGGGTTAGGGTTAGGTTTAGGGTTAGAGTTAGGGTTTGGTTTAGGGTTAGGGTTAGTGTTAGGTTTAGGTTTTGGGTTAGGTTTAGGGTTAGGGTTATGGTTTGGGTTCGGGTTAGAATTAGGATTAGGGTTAGGGTTAGTGTTAGGGGTTGGGTTTGTGTTAGGGTTAGGGTTAGGGTTAGGATTAGGGTTAGGGTTAGGGTTAGAATTAGGGTTAGGTTTAGGTTTTGGGTTAGGCTTAGGGTTAGGTTTAATGTTAGGGTTTTGATTAGGGTTAGGGTTAGGATTAGAGTTAGGTTTAGGGTTTTGGTTTGGGTTAATGTTAGGGTTAGGATTTAGGTTAGTGTTAGGGTTAGGGTTAGTGTTAGGGTTAGGGTTTGCGTTAGGGTTAGGGTTAGGGTTAGGGTTTCGGTTAGGGTTACGGTTAGCGTGAAGGTTATGTTTAGGGTATTGGTTAGGGTTTGGTTTTAGGGTTAGGGTTAGAAATAGGGTTAGGGTTAGGGTTAGGGTTAGTGTTAGGGTTAGTGTTAGGAATAGTGTTAGGGTTATTGTTAGGGTTTGGGTTAGTGTTTGGGTTAGGGTTAGGGTTCGAGTTAGGGTTAGAGTTTGAGTTAGGGTTATGTTTAGGGTTAGGGTGTGGGTTAGGGTTTGGGTTAAGGTTAGGTTTAGGGTTAGGGTTAGGAATAGGGTTAGGGTTAGGGTTTGGGTTAGGGTTAGGATTAGGATTAGGGTTTGGGTTAGGGTTCGAGTTAGGGTTTGTTTTTCCGTTAGGGTTAGGGTTAGAATTAGATTAGGGTTAGGTTTATGTTTAGGGTTTGGGTAAGGGTTAGGGTTAGGGTTAGGGTTAGTGTTTGGTTTAGGGTTAGTGTTATTTTTTGGGTTAGGTTTAGGGTTAGGATAAGGGTTAGGGTTAGGTTAGGGTTAGGGTTAGGGTTAGGGTTAGGGTTAGTGTTAGGAATAGGGTTAGGGTTAGGGTTATTGTTAGGGTTTGGGTTAGGGTTTGGATTAGGGTTAGGTTTAGGTTTTGGGTTAGGGTTAGAGTTAGGGTTAGAGTTTGAGTTAGGGTTAGGTTTCGGGTTAGGTATAGGGTTTGGGTTAAGGTTTAGGGTTAGGGTTTGGGTTAGGGTTTGGGTTAAGGTTAGGTTTAGGGTTATGGTTAGGAACAGGGTTATGGTTAGGTTTTGGGTTATGGTTAGCGTTAGGATTAGGGTTAGGGTTAGTTTTTGGGTTAGGGTTAGGGTTAGGATTACGGTTAGGGTTAGGTTTAGGTTTAGGGTTTGGGTAAGGGTTAGGGTTTGGTTTAGGTTTAGGGTTAGGTTTAGGTTTAGGGTTTGGGTAAGGGTTAGGGTTTGGTTTAGGTTTAGGGTTAGGTTTAGGTTTAGGGTTTGGGTAAGGGTTAGCCTTTGGGTTAGTGTGAGGGTTAGGGTTAGTGTTGGGGTTGGGGTTTGGGTTAGGGTTAGGTTAGGGTTAGGGTTAGGATTTGGATTAGGGTTTAGATTAGGGTTAGGTTTAGGGGTAGGGTTAGGGTTAGGGTTAGAGTTAGGGTTAGTGTTAGGTATAGGGTTAGGGTTAGGGTTATTGATAGGGTTTGGGTTAGTGTTTGGGTTAGGGTTAGGGTTCGAATTAGGGTTAGAGTTTGAGTTAGGGTTAAGTTTAGGGTTAGGGTTTCGGTTAGGGTTTGGGTTAAGGTTAGATTTAGGGTTAGGATTAGGAATAGGGTTAGGTTTAGGGTTTGGGTTAGGGTTAGGATTAGAGTTTGGGTTAGGGTTCGAGTTAGGGTTAGTTTTTGGGTTAGGGTTAGGGTTAGGATTAGATTAGGGTTAGGTTTAGGTTTAGGGTTTGGGTAAGGGTTAGGGTTATGGTTAGGGTTAGGGTTTGGTTTAGGGTTAGTGTTATTTTTTGGGTTAGGTTTAGGGTTAGGGCATGGGTTAGGGTTAGGTTTAGGGTTAGGGTTTTGGTTAGGGTTAGGGTTAGGGGATGGGTTTGTGTTAAGGTTAGGGTTAGGGTTAGGAATAGGTTTAGGGTTAGGGTTAGGATTACGGTTAGGTTTAGGTTTTGGGTTAGGTTTAGGGTTAGGTTTAATGTTAGGGTTTTGATTAGGGTTAGGGTTAGGATTAGAGTTAGGTTTAGGGTTTTGGTTTGGGTTAATGTTAGGGTTAGGATTTGGATTTGGGTTTGGGTTAGGGTTAGGGTTAGGGTTATGTTTACGTTTTTGGTTAGGTTAAGGTTAGGGTTAGGGTTTGGGTTAGGGTTAGGGTTAGGATGAAGGTTATGTTTAGGGTATTGGTTAGGGTTAGGGTTTAGGTTTAGTGTTAGGAATAGGGTTAGGGTTAGGGTTAGGGTTAGGGTTTGGGTTAGGGTTAGGGTTAGGATGAAGGTTATGTTTAGGGTATTGGTTAGGGTTAGGGTTTAGGTTTAGTGTTAGGAATAGGGTTAGGGTTAGGGTTAGGGTTAAGTTTAGTGTTAGGAATACGGTTAGGGTTAGGGTTATTGTTAGGGTTTGGGTTAGTGTATGGGTTAGTGTTAGGGTTCGAGTTAGGGTTAGAGTTTGAGTTAGGGTTAGGGTTAGGGTTTGGGTTAGGGTTTGGGTTAAGGTTAGGTTTAGGGTTAGGGTTAGGAATAGGGTTAGGTTTAGGGTTTGGGTTAGGGTTAGGGTTAGGATTAGGGTTTGGGTTAGGGTTCGAGTTAGGGTTAGTTTTTGGGTTAGGGTTAGGGTTAGGATTAGGATTAGGGTTAGGTTTAGGTTTAGGGTTTGGGTAAAGGTTAGGGTTTGGGTTAGGGTTAGGGTTAGGGTTAGGGTTAGGGTTTGGTTTAGGGTTAGTGTTATTTTTTGGTTTAGGTTTAGGGTTAGGATAAGGGTTAGGGTTAGGTTTAGGGTTAGGGTTTGGGTTAGGGTTAGGGTTAGTGTTTGACATAGGGTTAGGGTTAGGGTTATGGTTATGGTTAGTGTTAGGGTTAGCGTTTGGGTTAGGATTAGAATTAGGGTTAGGGTTAGGGTTTGGGATAGGCTTAGGGTTAGGTTGAGTGTTAGGTTTAGGGTTTGGGTTAGGGTTAGAATTTGGGTTAGGGTTAGCGTTAGGGTTAGGATTCGGATTAGGGTTAAGATTAGGGATTGGCTTAGGGTTAGGGTGAGGGTTAGCGTTTGGGTTAGGGTTAGGTTTAGGGTTAGGGTTTGGGTTAGGATTTGGTTTAAAGTTAGGGTTAGGGTTAGGATTAGCAATAGGGTTAGGGTTAGGGTTAGGGTTAGGTTTAGGTTTAGGTTTAGGGTTTGGTTTAGGGTTAAGGTTAGGGTTAGGGTTTGGGTTTGGGTTAGGTTTAAGGTTAGGGTTTGAGTTAGGTTTGTGGTTACGGTGTGGTTTTGGGTTAGGGTTAGTGTTAGGGTTAGGGATAAGGTTAGGATTAGGGTTAGGGTTAGGTTTAGGGTTAGAGTTAGGGTTTGGTTTAGGGTTAGGGTTAGTGTTAGGTTTAGGTTTTGGGTTAGGTTTAGGGTTAGGGTTAGGGTTAGGGTTTCGGTTAGGGTTAGGGTTAGCGTGAAGGTTATGTTTAGGGTATTGGTTAGGGTTAGGGTTTAGGGTTAGGGTTAGAAATAGGTTTAGGGTTAGGGTTAGGGTTAGGGTTAGGGTTAGTGTTAAGAATAGTGTTAGGGTTATTGTTAGGGTTTGGGTTAGTGTTTGGATTAGGGTTAGGGTTCGAGTTAGGGTTAGAGTTTGAGTTAGGGTTACGTTTAGGGTTAGGGTGTGGGTTAGGGTTTGGGTTAAGGTTAGGTTTAGGGTTAGGAATAGGGTTAGGGTTAGGGTTTGGGTTAGGGTTAGGTTTAGGATTAGGGTTTGGGTTAGGGTTCGAGTTAGGGTTTGTTTTTGCGTTAGGGTTAGGGTTAGGATTAGATTAGGGTTAGGTTTAGGTTTAGGGTTTGGGTAAGGGTTAGGGTTAGGGTTAGGGTTAGGGTTTGGTTTAGGGTTAGTGTTATTTTTTGTGTTAGGTTTAGGGTTAGGATAAGGGATAGGGTTAGGTTAGGGTTAGGGTTAGGGTTAGGGTTAGGAATAGGGTTAGGGTTAGGGTTTGGGTTAGGGTTAGGTTTAGGATTAGGGTTTGGGTTAGGGTTCGTGTTAGGGTTTGTTTTTGCGTTAGGGTTAGGGTTAGGATTAGATTAGGGTTAGGTTTAGGTTTAGGGTTTGGGTAAGGGTTAGGGTTAGGGTTAGGGTTAGGGTTTGGTTTAGGGTTAGTGGTATTTTTTGTGTTAGGTTTAGGGTTAGGATAAGGGTTAGGATTAGGTTAGGGTTAGGGTTAGGTTTAGGGTTAGGGTTAGTGTTAGTAATAGGGTTAGGGTTAGGGTTATTGTTAGGGTTTGGGTTAGGGTTTGGATTAGGGTTAGGTTTAGGTTTTGGGTTAGGTTTAGAGTTAAGGTTAGAGTTTGAGTTAGGGTTAGGGTTCGGGTTAGGGATAGGGTTTGGGTTAAGGTTTAGGGTTAGGGTTTGGGTTAGGGTTTGGGTTAAGGTTAGGTTTAGGGTTATGGTTAGGAACAGGGTTATGGTTAGGTTTTGGGTTAGGGTTAGCGTTAGGATTAGGGTTAGGGTTAGGGTTCGGGTTAGGGTTAGTTTTTGGGTTAGGGTTAGGGTTAGGATTACGGTTAGGGTTAGGTTTAGGTTTAGGGTTTGGGTAACGGTTAGGGTGTGGTTTAGGTTTAGGGTTAGGTTTAGGTTTAGGGTTTGGGTAAGGGTTAGCCTTTGGGTTAGTGTTAGGGTTAGGCTTAGTGTTAGGGTTAGGGTTTGGGTTAGGGTTAGGTTAGGGTTAGGGTTAGGATTTGGGTTAGGGTTTGGATTAGGGTTACGGTTAGGGTTAGGGTTAGGGTTAGGGTTTGGGTCAGGGTTTGGGTTAAGGTTAGGTTTAGGGTTAATGTTAGGAATAGGGTTTGGGTTAGGTTTAGGTTTTTGGTTAGGTTTAGGGTTAGGGTTAGGGTTTGGGTTAGGGTTAGGTTTAGCGTGAAGTTTATGTTTAGGGTATTGGTTAGGGTTAGGGTTTAGGGTTAGGGTTACGAATAGGTTTAGGGTTAGGGTTAGGGTTAGGGTTAGTGTTAGGTATAGGGTTAGGGTTAGGGTTATTGTTAGGGTTTGGGTTAGTGTTTGGGTTAGTGTTAGCGTTCAAATTAGGGTTAGAGTTTGAGTTAGGGTTAAGTTTAGGGTTAGGGTTTCGGTTAGGGTTTGGGTTAGGGATAGGTTTAGGGTTAGGATTAGGAATAGGGTTAGGGTTAGGGTTTGGGTTAGGGTTAGGGTTAGGGTTAGGGTTAGGGTTTGGTTTAGGGTTATGGTTAGTGTTTGAGTTAGGGTTAGGGTTAGGGTTAGGGTTAGTTTAGGGTTAGGGTTAGGATTTGGCTTAGGGTTTGGTTTAGGTTAGGGTTAGGGTTAGGGTTAGGGTTAGGGTTTGGGTCAGGTTTTGGTTAAGGTTAGTTTTAGGGTTAGGGTTAGGAATAGGGTTAGGGTTAGGGTTTGGGTTAGGGTTAGGGTTAGTATTAGGGTTTGGGTTAGGGTTCGAGTTAGGGTTAGTTTTTGGGTTAGGGTTAGGGTTAGGGTTAGGGTTTGGGTTAGGGTTAGGGTTAGGGTTAGGGTTTGGGTTAGGATTAGGGTTAGGGTTAGGGTTAGGGTTAGGGTGAGGAATAGGGTTAAGGTTAGGGTTATTGTTATGGTTTGGGTTAGGGTTTGGATTAGGGTTAGGTTTTGGTTTTGGGTTAGGTTTAGAGTTAGTGTTAGAGTTTGATTTAGGGTTAGGGTTAGGGTGAGGGTTAGGATTAGGGTTTGGGTTAGGGTTCGGGTTAGGGTTAGTTTTTGGGTTAGGGTTAGGGTCAGGATTAGGGTTAGGGTTAGGTTTAGGTTTAGAGTTTGGGTAAGGGTTAGGGTTTGGGTTAGGGTTAGGGTTAGGGTTAGGGTTAGGGTTAGGGTTTGGTTTAGCGTTAGTGTTATATTTTGGGTTAGGTTTAGGGTTAGGATAAGGGTTAGGGTTAGGGTTAGGGTTTGGGTTTGGGTTAATGTTAGGGTTAGGATTTGGGTTTGTGTTGGGGTTAGAGTTAGGGTTATGTTTACGTTTTTGGTTAGGTTTAGGGTTAGGGTTAGGGTTTGGGTTAGGGTTAGGGTTAGGATGAAGGTTATGTTTAGGGTATTGGTTAGGGTTAGGGTTTAGGGTTAGTGTTAGGAATAGGGTTAGGGTTAGGGTTAGGCTTAGGGTTAAGGTTAGTGTTAGGAATAGGGTTAGGGTTAGGGTTATTGTTAGGGTTTGGGTTAGTGTATGGGTTAGTTTTAGGGTTCGAGTTAGGGTTAGAGTTTGAGTTAGGGTTAGGGTTAGGGTTTGGGTTAGGGTTTGGGTTAAGGTTAGGTTTAGGGTTAGGGTTAGGAATAGGGTTAGGTTTAGGGTTTGGGTTAGGGTTAGGTTTAGGTTTAGGTTTAGGGTTTGGTTTAGGGTTAAGGTTAGGTTTAGGGTTTGGGTTTGGGTTAGGTTTAAGGTTAGGGTTTGAGTTAGGTTTGTGGTTACGGTGTGGTTTTGGGTTAGGGTTAGTGTTAGGGTTAGGGATAGTGTTAGGGTTAGGGTTAGGGTTAGGTTTAGGGTTAGAGTTAGGGTTTGGTTTAGGGTTAGGGTTAGTGTTAGGTTTAGGTTTTGGGTTAGGTTTAGGGTTAGGGTTATGGTTTGGGTTCGGGTTAGAATTAGGATTAGTGTTAGGGTTAGGGTTAGGGGTTGGGTTTGTGTTAGGGTTAGGGTTAGGGTTAGGGTTAGGATTAGGGTTAGGGTTAGGGTTAGGATTAGGGTTAGGTTTAGGTTTTGGGTTAGGCTTAGGGTTAGGTTTAATGTTAGGGTTTTGATTAGGGTTAGGGTTAGGATTAGAGCTAGGTTTAGGGTTTTGGTTTGGGTTAATGTTAGGGTTAGGATTTAGGTTAGTGTTAGGGTTAGGGTTAGTGTTAGGGTTAGGGTTTGGGTTAGGGTTAGGGTTAGGGTTAGGGTTTCGTTTAGGGTTAGGGTTATCTTGAAGTTTATGTTTAGGGTATTGGTTAGGGTTTGGGTTTAGGGTTAGGGTTAGAAATAGGGTTAGGGTTAGGGTTAGGGTTAGTGTTAGGAATAGTGTTAGGGTTATTGTTAGTGTTTGGGTTAGTGTTTGGGTTAGGGTTAGGGTTCGAGTTAGGGTTAGAGTTTGAGTTAGGGTTAAGTTTAGGGTTAGGGTGTGGGTTAGGGTTTGGGTTAAGGTTAGGTTTAGGGTTAGGGTTAGGAATAGGGTTAGGGTTAGGGTTTGGGTTAGGGTTAGGTTTAGGATTAGGGTTTGGGTTAGGGTTCGAGTTAGGGTTTGTTTTTGCGTTAGGGTTAGGGTTAGGATTAGATTAGGGTTAGGTTTAGGTTTAGGGTTTGGGTAAGGGTTAGGGTTAGGGTTAGGGTTAGGGTTTGGTTTAGGGTTAGTGTTATTTTTTGGGTTAGGTTTAGGGTTAGGATAAGGGTTAGGGTTAGGTTAGGGTTAGGGTTAGGGTTAGGGTTAGGGTTAGTGTTAGGAATAGGGTTAGTGTTACGGTTATTGTTAGGGTTTGGTTTAGGGTTTGGATTAGGGTTAGGTTTAGGTTTTGGGTTAGGGTTAGATTTAAGGTTAGAGTTTGAGTTAGGGTTAGGGTTCGGGTTAGGGATAGGGTTTGGGTTAAGGTTTAGGGTTAGGGTTTGGGTTAGGGTTTGGGTTAAGGTTAGGTTTAGGGTTATGGTTAGGAACAGGGTTAGGGTTAGGTTTTGGGTTAGGGTTAGCGTTAGGATTAGGGTTAGGGTTAGGGTTCGAGTTAGGGTTAGTTTTTGGGTTAGGGTTAGGGTTAGGATTACGGTTAGGGTTAGGTTTAGGTTTAGGGTTTGGGTAAGGGTTAGGGTTTGGTTTAGGTTTAGGGTTAGGTTTAGGTTTAGGGTTTGGGTAAGGGTTAGCCTTTGGGTTAGTGTTAGGGTTAGGGTTAGTGTTAGGGTTAGGGTTTGGGTTAGGGTTAGGTTAGGGTTAGGGTTAGGATTTGGGTTAGGGTTTGGATTAGGGTTAGGGTTAGGGTTAGGGTTAGGGTTTGGGTCAGGGTTTGGGTTAAGGTTAGGTTTAGGGTTAATGTTAGGAATAGGGTTTGGGTTAGGTTTAGGTTTTTGGTTAGGTTTAGGGTTAGGGTTAGGGTTTGGGTTAGGGTTAGGTTTAGCGTGAAGTTTATGTTTAGGGTATTGGTTAGGGTTAGGGTTACGAATAGGTTTAGGGTTAGAGTTAGGGTTAGTGTTAGGTATAGGGTTAGGGTTAGGGTTATTGTTAGGTTTTGGGTTAGTGTTTGGGTTAGGGTTAGGGTTCGAATTAGGGTTAGAGTTTGAGTTAGGGTTAAGTTTAGGGTTAGGGTTTCGGTTAGGGTTTGGGTTAAGGTTAGATTTAGGGTTAGGATTAGGAATAGGGTTAGGGTTAGGGTTTGGGTTAGGGTTAGGATTAGAGTTTGGGTTAGGGTTCGAGTTAGGGTTAGTTTTTGGGTTAGGGTTAGGGTTAGGATTAGATTAGGGTTAGGTTTAGGTTTAGGGTTTGGGTAAGGGTTAGGGTTATGATTAGGGTTAGGGTTTGGTTTAGGGTTAGTGTTATTTTTTGGGTTAGGTTTAGGGTTAGGGTATGGGTTAGGGTTAGGTTTAGGGTTAGGGTTTGGTTTAGGATTAGGGTTAGGGTTAGGGTTTGAGTTAGGGTTAAGTTTAGGGTTAGGGTTTGGGTTAGGGTTAGGGTTAAAGGATGGGTTTGTGTTAAGGTTAGGGTTAGGGTTAGGAATAGGTTTAGGGTTAGGGTTAGGATTACGGTTAGGTTTAGGTTTTGGGTTAGGTTTAGGGTTAGGTTTAATGTTAGGGTTTTGATTAGGGTTAGGGTTAGTATTAGAGTTAGGTTTAGGGTTTTGGTTTTGGTTAATGTTAGGGTTAGGATTTGGGTTTGGGTTAGGGTTAGGGTTAGGGTTATGTTTACGTTTTTGTTTAGGTTTAGGGTTAGGGTTAGCGTTAGGATGAAGGTTATGTTTAGGGTATTGGTTAGGGTTAGGGTTTAGGGTTACGGTTAGGAATAGGATTAGGTTTAGGGTTAGGGTGAGTTTTTGGGTTAGGGTTAGGGTTAGGATTCGGTTTAGGATTAGGTTTGGGAATAGTGTTAGGGTTAGGATTATTGTTAGGGTTTGTGTTAGGGTTCAGAAAAGCGTTAGGGTTAGGTTTAGGGTTAGGGTTTGGGTTAGGGTTAGGGTTAGGGTTTGAGTTAGTGTTTCGGTTAGTGTTAGGGTTAGAGTTAGGGGTTGGGTATGGGTTAACGTTAGGTTTAGGGTTACGATTATGGTTAGGGTAGGAGTTAGGATTAGGGTTAGGTTTAGGGTTTGGGTTAGTGTTAGGGTTAGGGTTAGGGTGAGGGTTAGGATTAGGGTTAGGGTTAGGATTAGAGTTAGTGTTAGGCTGTTGGTTTCGGTTAGGTTTAGGGTTAGGTTTTGGTTTGTCTTAGGGTAAGTGTTAGTGTTAGGGTTAGGGTTTGGGTTAGGGTTAGTGTTACGGTTAGGATTAGGGTTAATGTTAGTGTTAGGGTTAGGGTTTGTCTTAGGGTTAGGGTTTGAGTTAGGGTTAGGGTTTGGGTTAGATTTACAGTTAGGTTTTGGGTTAAGGTTAGGTTTAGGGTTAAGGTTAGAAATAGGGTTAGGGTTATGGTTAGGGTTAATGTTAGGGTTTTGATTAGGGTTAGGATTAGGATTAGAGTTAGGGTTAGGGTTTTGGTTTGGGTTAGGGTTAGGGTTAGGGTTAGGGTTTGGGTTAGGGTT
>JAJHUQ010000057.1:740000-750000 GCA_035773235.1 Eospalax fontanierii | reverse complement strand
AGGATTAGGGTTTGGGTTAGGGTTCGAGTTAGGGTTTGTTTTTGCGTTAGGGTTAGGGTTAGGATTAGATTAGGGTTAGGTTTAGGTTTAGGGTTTGGGTAAGGGTTAGGGGTAGGGTTAGGGTTAGGGTTTGGTTTAGGGTTAGTGTTATTTTTTGTGTTAGGTTTAGGGTTAGGATAAGGGTTAGGATTAGGTTAGGGTTAGGGTTAGGTTTAGGGTTAGGGTTAGTGTTAGGAATAGGGTTAGGGTTAGGGTTATTGTTAGGGTTTGGGTTAGGGTTTGGATTAGGGTTAGGTTTAGGTTTTGGGTTAGGTTTAGAGTTAAGGTTAGAGTTTGAGTTAGGGTTAGGGTTCGGGTTAGGGATAGGGTTTGGGTTAAGGTTTAGGGTTAGGGTTTGGGTTAGGGTTTGGGTTAAGGTTAGGTTTAGGGTTATGGTTAGGAACAGGGTTATGGTTAGGTTTTGGGTTAGGGTTAGCGTTAGGATTAGGGTTAGGGTTAGGGTTCGGGTTAGGGTTAGTTTTTGGGTTAGGGTTAGGGTTAGGATTACGGTTAGGGTTAGGTTTAGGTTTAGGGTTTGCGTAACGGTTAGGGTGTGGTTTAGGTTTAGGGTTAGGTTTAGGTTTAGGGTTTGGGTAAGGGTTAGCCTTTGGGTTAGTGTTAGGGTTAGGGTTAGTGTTAGGGTTAGGGTTTGGGTTAGGGTTTGGATTAGGGTTAGGTTTAGGGTTAGGGTTAGGAATAGGGTTAGGGTTAGGGTTAGGATTTGGGTTAGGGTTTGGATTAGGGTTAGGGTTAGGGTTAGGGTTAGGGTTTGAGTCAGGGTTTGGGTTAAGGTTAGGTTTAGGGTTAATGTTAGGAATAGGGTTAGGGTTAGTTTTAGGTTTTTGGTTAGGTTTAGGGTTAGGGTTAGGGTTTGGGTTAGGGTTAGGTTTAGCGTGAAGTTTATGTTTAGGGTATTGATTAGGGTTAGGGTTTAGGGTTAGGGTTAGGAATAGGTTTAGGGTTAGGGTTAGAGTTAGGGTTAGTGTTAGGTATAGGGTTAGGGTTAGGGTTATTGTTAGGGTTTGGGTTATTGTTTGGGTTAGGGTTAGGGTTCGAATTAGGGTTAGAGTTTGAGTTAGGGTTAAGTTTAGGGTTAGGATTTCGGTTAGGGTTTGGGTTAAGGTTAGGTTTAGGGTTATGGTTAGTAATAGGGTTATGGTTAGGGTTTGGGTTAGGGTTAGGATTAGGATTAGGGTTTGGGTTAGGGTTCGGGTTAGGGTTAGTTTTTGGGTTCGGGTTAGGGTTAGGATTAGGGTTAGGATTAGGGTTTGGGTTAGGGTTTCAGTTAGGGTTTGTTTTTGGGTTAGGGTTAGGGTTCAAGTTAGGGATAGAGTTTGAGTTAGGGTTAAGTTCAGGGTTAGGATGTGCGTTAGGGTTTGGGTTAAGGTTAGGTTTAGGGTTAGGGTTATGAATAGTGTTAGCGTTTGGGTTTGGGTTAGGGTTAGGGTTAGGATTAGGGTTTGGGTTAGGGTTCGAGTTAGGGTTTGTTTTTGGGTTAGGGTTAAGGTTAGGATTAGATTAGGGTTAGGTTTAGGTTTAGGGTTTGGGTAAGCGTTAGTGTTAGGGTTAGGGTTTGGTTTAGGGTTAGTGTTATTTTTTGAGTTAGGTTTAGGGTTAGGGTTTGGGTTAGGGTTAGGGTTAGTGTTTGAGTTAGGGTTAGGGTTAGGGTTAGGGTTAGGGTTAGGATTTGGGTTAGGGTTTGGGTTAGGGTTAGGGTTAGGGTTAGGATTAGGGTTTGGGTTAGGGTTTGGGTTAAGGTTAGGTTTAGGGTTAATGTTAGGAATAGGGTTAGGGTTAGGGTTTGGGTTAGGGTTAGGGTTAGGGTTAGGATGAGGGTTTGGGTTAGGGTTCGAGTTAGCGTTAATTTTTGTGTTAGGTTTAGGGTTAGGGTTAGGGTTTGGGTTATGGTTAGCGTTAGGGTTAGGGTTTGGGTTAGGGTTAGGGTTAGCGTGAGGGTTATGTTTAGGGTATTGGTTAGGGTTAGGGTTTAGGGTTAGGGTTAGGAATAGGGTTAGGGTTAGCGTTAGGTTTAGGGTTAGTGTTAGGAATAGGGTTAGGGTTAGGGTTATTTTTATGGTTTGGGTTAGGGTTTCGATTAGGGTTAGGTTTAGGTTTTGGGTTAGGGTTAGAGTAAGGGTTAGAGTTTGAGTTAGGGTTAGGGTTAGGGTTAGGGATAGGGTTTGGGTGAGGGTTTAGGGTTAGGGTTTGGGTTAGGGTTTAGGTTAAGGTTAGGTTTAGGGTTATGGTTAGGAATAGGGTTAGGCTTAGGGATTGGGTTAGGGTAAGGGTTAGGATTAGGGTTTGTGTTAGGATTCGGTTTAGGGTTAGTTTTTGGGTTAGGTTTAGGGTTGGGATTAGGGTTAGGGTTAGGTTTAGGTTTAGGGTTTGGGTAAGGGTTAGGGTTTGGGTTAGGGTTAGGGTTAGGGTTAGGGTTAGGGCTTGGCTTAGGGTTAGTGTTATTTTTTGGGTTATGTTTATGGTTAGAATAAGGTTTAGGGTTAGGTTTAGGGTTAGGGTTTGGGTTAGTGTTAGGGTTAGGGTTTGAGTTAGGGTTAGGGTTACGGTTAGGGTTAGGGTTAGGGTTCGGGTTAGGATTAGAGTTAGGGTTAGGGTTCTGGTTTGGTTTAGGGTTAGGGTTAGGGTTTGGTTTCGTGTTAGGGTTAGTGTTAGTGTTAGTGTTAGGGTTTGGGTTAGGGTTAGGGTTAGGGTTAGGGTTAGGGTTTGGGATATCTTCAGTGTTAGTTTTTGGGTTAGGGTTAGGGTTAGGATTAGGGTTAGTGTTAGATTTAGGGTTAGGGTTTGGGTTATGGTTAGGGTTAGGGTTAGGGTTTGAGTTAGGGTTAGTTTAGGGTTAGGGTTTTTGTTAGGGTTAGGTTTAGGGTTAGGGGATGGGTTTGTGTGAAGGTTAGGGTTAGGGTTAGGATTAGGGTTAGGGTTAGTGTTAGGATTACGGTTAGGTTTAGGTTTTGGTTAGGTTTAGGGTTAGGTTTAATGTTAGGGTTTTGATTAGGGTTAGGGTTAGGATTAGAGTTAGGTTTATGGTTTGGGTTTGGGTTAATGTTAGGGTTAGGATTTGGGTTAGTGTTAGGGTTAGGGTTAGTGTTAGGGTTTGGGTTTGGGTTAGGGTTAGGGTTAGGGTTAGGGTTAGGTTTAGGTTTTTGGTTAGGTTTAGGGTTAGGGGTAAGGTTTGGATTAGGGTTAGGGTTAGCGTGAAGGTTATGTTTAGGGTATTGGTTAGGGTTAAGGTTTAGGGTTAGGGTTAGGAATAGGGTTAGGTTTAGGGTTAGGGTTAGTGTTAGGAATAGCGTTAGGGTTATTGTTAGGGTATGGGTTAGTGTTTGGGTTAGGGTTAGAGTTCGAGTTAGGGTTAGAGTTTGAGTTAGGTTTAGGGTTACGGTTAGGGTTTGGGTTAGGGTTTGGGTTAAGGTTAGGTTTAGGGTTAGGGTTAGGAATAGGGTTAGGGTTACGGTTTGGGTTAGCGTTCGGGTTAGGATTAGGTTTTGGGTTAGGGTTCGAGTTAGGGTTGGTTTTTGGGTTAGTGTTAAGGTTAGGATTAGGGTTAGGGTTAGGTTTAGGTTTACGGTTTGGGTAAGGGTTAGGGTTTGGGTTAGGGTTAGGGTTAGGGTTAGTGTTAGGTTTAGGATTAGGGTTATGGTTAGTGTTAGGGTTAGGGTTTGGGTTAGGGTTAGGGTTTGAGTTAGGGTTAGCGTAAGGGTTAGGATTAGGATTAGTGTTAGGGTTAGGGTTTGGGTTAGGGTTAGGGTTAGTTTTTGGGTTAGGGTTAGGGTTAGGATAAGGGTTAGGGTTAGGGTTAGGGTTTGGTTTAGGGTTAGTGTTATTTTTTGGGTTAGGTTTAGGGTTAGGGTATGGGTTAGCGTTAGGTTTAGGGTTAGGGTTTGGGTTAGGGTTAGGGTTAGGGTTAGCGTTAGGTTTAGCGTGAACGTTATGTTTAGGGTATTGGTTAGGGTTAGGGTTTAGGGTTAGGATTACGAATAGGTTTAGGGTTAGGGTTAGGGTTAGTGTTAGGTATAGGGTTAGGGTAAGGGTTATTGTTAGGGTTTGGGTTAGTGTTCGGGTTAGGGTTAGGGTTCGAACTAGGGTTAGAGTTTGAGTTAGGGTTAAGTTTAGGGTTAGGGTTTCGGTTAGGGTTTGGGTTAAGGTTAGGTTTAGGGTTAGGATTAGGAATAGGGTTAGTGTTAGGGTTTGGGTTAGGGTTAGGATTAGAGTTTGGGTTAGGATTCGAGTTAGGGTTAGTTTTTGGGTTAGGGTTAGGCTTAGGATTAGATTAGGGTTAGGTTTAGGTTTAGGGTTTGGGTAATGGTTAGGGTTAGGGTTTGGGTTAGGGTTTGGTTTAGGGTTAGTGTTATTTTTTGGGTTAGGTTTAGGGTTAGGGTATGGATTAGGGTTAGGTTTAGGGTTAGGGTTTGGGTTAGGGTTAGGGTTAGGGTTAGGTTTTGAGTTAGGGTTAGGTTTAGGGTTAGGGTTTGGGTTAGGGTTAAGGTTAGGGGATGGGTTTGTGTGAGGGTTAGGGTTAGGGTTAGGATTAAGGTTAGGGTTAGGGTTAGGATTACGGTTAGGTTTAGGTTTTGGGTTAGGTTTAGGGTTAGGTTTAATGTTAGGGTTTTGATTAGGCTTAGGGTTAGGGTTAGGGTTAGGGTTAGGGTTAGGGTTAGGGTTAGGATTTGGGTTAGTGTTAGGGTTAGGGTTAGTGTTAGGGTTTGGGTTTGGGTTAGGGTTAGGGTTAGGGTTATGTTTAGGTTTTTGGTTAGGTTTAGGGTTAGGGTTAGGGTTTGTGTTAGCATTAGGGTTAGGGTGAAGGTTATGTTTAGGGTATTGGTTAGGGTTAGGTTTTAGGGTTAGGGTTAGGAATAGGGTTAGGTTTAGGGTTAGGGTAAGTGTTAGGAATAGTGTTAGGGTTATTGTTAGTGTTTGGGTTAGTGTTTGGGTTAGGGTTAGGGTTCAAGTTAGGGTTAGAGTTTGAGTTGGGGTTAGGTTTAGGGTTAGGGTTTGGGTTAGGGTTTGGGTTAAGGTTAGGTTTAGGGTTAGGGTTAGGAATAGGGTTAGGGTTACGGTTTGGGTTAGCGTTAGGGTTAGGATTAGGTTTTGGGTTAGGGTTCGAGTTAGGGTTAGTTTTTCGGTTAGGGTTAGGGTTAGGATTAGGGTTAGGGTTAGGTTTAGGTTTACGGTTTGGTTAAGGGTTAGTGTTTGGGTTAGGGTTAGGGTTAGGGTTAGGGTTAGGGTTAGGGTTAGTGTTAGGTTTAGGATTAGGGTTATGGTTAGTGTTAGGGTTATGGTTTGGGTTAGGGTTAGGGTTTGAGTTAGGGTTAGCGTGAGGGTTAGGATTAGGATTAGTGTTAGGGTTAGGATTTGTGATAGGGTTAGGGTTAGTTTTTGGGTTAGTGTTAGGGTTAGGAGTAGGATTAGGGGTAGGTTTAGGAATAGGGTTAGGGTTAGGATTATTGTTAGGGTTTGTGTTAGGGTTCGGAAAAGGGTTAGGGTTAGGTTTAGGGTTAGGGTTTGGGTTAGGGTTAGAGTTAGGGTTTGAGTTAGGGTTTCGGTTAGGGTTAGGGTTAGAGTTAGGGGTTGGGTATGGGTTAGTGTTAGGTTTAGGGTTACGATTATTGTTAGGGTAGGAGTTAGGATTAGGGTTAGGTTTAGGGTTTGGGTTAGTGTTAGGGTTAGGGTTAGGGTTAGGGTTAGGATTAGGGTTAGGGTTAGGATTAGAGTTAGTGTTAGGCTTTTGGTTTTGGTTAGGTTTAGGGTTAGGTTTTGGTTTGTCTTAGGGTAAGTGTTAGTGTTAGGGTTAGGGTTTGGTTTAGGGTTAGTGTTAGGTTTAGGATTAGGGTTAGGGTTAGTGTTAGGGTTAGGGTTTGTCTTAGGGTTAGGGTTTGAGTTAGGGTTAGGGTTTGGGTTAGATTTACGGTTAGGTTTTGGGTTTAGGTTAGGTATAGGGTTAAGGTTAGGAATAGGGTTAGGATTAGGGTTAGGGTTAATGTTAGGGTTTTGATTAGCGTTAGGGTTAGGATTAGAGTTAGGGTTAGGGTTTTGGTTTGGGTTAGGGTTATGGTTAGGGTTAGGGTTTGGGTTAGGGTTAGGGTTAGGTTTAGGGTTTGGGTTTGGGTTAGGGTTAGCGTGAGGGTTACGTTTAGGGTATTGGTTAGGGTAAGGGTTTAGGGTTAGGGTTAGGAATAGGGTTAGGGTTAGGGTTAGTGTTAGGAATATGGTTAGTGTTAGGGTTATTGTTAGGGTTTGGGTTAGGGTTTGGATTAGGGTTAGTTTTAGGTTTTGAGTTAGGGTTAGAGTTAGGGTTAGAGTTTGAGTTAGGGTTAGGGTTAGGGTTAGGGATAGGGTTTGGGTTAGGGTTTAGTGTTAGGGTTTGGGTTAGTGTTTGGGTTAAGGTTAGGTTTAGGTTTATGGTTAGGAATAGGGTTAGGGTTAGGGTTAGGATTAGGGTTTGGGTTAGGTTTCGGGTTAGTGTTAGTTTTTCGGTTAGGCTTAGGTTTAGGATTAGGGTTAGGGTTAGGGTTAGGTTTAGGGCTTGGGTAAGGGTTAGGGTTTGGGTTAGGGGTAGGGTTAGGGGTAGGGTTAGGGTTTGGTTTAGGGTTAGTGTTCTTTTTTGGGTTAGGTTTAGGGTGAGGGTAAGGGTTAGGGTTAGGTTTAGGGTTAGGGTTTGGGTTAGGGTTAGGGTTAGGATTAGGGTTTAAGTTAGGGTTAGGTTTAGGGTTAGGGTTTGGGTTAGGGTTAGGGATAGGGTTAGGGGTTGGCTTTGTGTTAGGGTTAGAGTTAGGGTTAGGATTAGGGTTAGGGTTAGGGTTAGGATTAGGGTTAGGTTTAGGTTTTGGGTTAGGGTTAGGGTTAGGGTTTGAGTTAGGGTTAGGTTTAGGGTTAGGGTTTGGGTTAGGGTTAGGGTTAGGGTTAGGGATTGGCTTTGTGTTAGGGTTAGAGATAGGGTTAGGATTAGGGTTAGGGTTAGGGTTAGGATTAGGGTTAGGTTTAGGTTTTGGGTTAGGGTTAGGGTTAGGTTTAATGTTAGGATTTTGATTAGGGTTAGGGTTAGGATTAGAGTTAGGTTTAGGGTTTTGGTTTGGGTTAATGTTAGGGTTTGATTTGGGTTGGTGTTAGGGTTAGGGTTAGTGTTAGGGTTATGGTTTGGGTTAGGGTTAGGTTAGGGTTAGGGTTAGGATTTGGGTTAGGGTTTGGATTAGGGTTAGGGTTAGGGTTAGGGTTAGAGTTAGGGTTTGGGTCAGGGTTTCGGTTAAGGTTAGGTTTAGGGTTAATGTTAGGAATAGGGTTAGGGTTAGTTTTAGGTTTTTGGTTAGGTTTAGGGTTAGGGTTAGGGTTTGGGTTAGGGTTAGGTTTAGCGTGAAGTTTATGTTTAGGGTTTTGGTTAGGGTTAGGGTTTAGGGTTAGGGTTAGGAATAGGTTTAGGTTTAGGGTTAGGGTTAGGGTTAGTGTTAGGTATAGGGTTAGGGTTAGGGTTATTGTTAGGGTTTGGGTTAGTGTTTGGGTTATGGTTAGGGTTCGAATTAGGGTTAGAGTTTGAGTTAGGGTTAAGTTTAGGGTTAGGGTTTCGGTTAGGGTTTCGGTTAAGGTTAGGTTTAGGGTTAGGATTGGGAATAGGATTAGGGTTAGGGTTTGGGTTAGGGTTAGGATTAGAGTTTGGGTTAGGTTTCGAGTTAGGGTTAATTTTTGGGTTAGGGTTAGGGTTAAGATTAGATTAGGGTTAGGTTTAGGTTTAGGGTTTGGGTAAGGGTTAGGGTTAGGGTTATGGTTAGGGTTAGTGTTAGGGTTAGGGTTTGGGTTAGGTTTAGAATTAGGCTTAGGGTTAGTGTTTGGGATAGGCTTAGGGTTAGGTTGAGTGTTAGGTTTAGGGTTTGGGTTAGGGTTAGAATTTGGGTTAGGGATAGCGTTAGGGTTAGGATTAGGAATAGGGTTAAGATTAGGGATTGGCTTAGGGTTAGGGTGAGGGTTAGCGTTTGGGTTAGGGTTAGGTTTAGGGTTAGGGTTTGGGTAAGGATTTGGTTTAAATTTAGGGTTAGGGTTAGGATTAGCAATAGGGTTAGGGGTAGGGTTAGGGTTAGGTTTAGGTTTAGGTTTAGGGTTTGGTTTAGGGTTAAGGTTAGGGTTAGGGTTTGGGTTTGGGTTAGGTTTAAGGTTAGGGTTTGAGTTAGGTTTGTGGTTACGGTGTGGTTTTGGGTTAGGGTTAGTGTTAGGGTTAGGGATAGGGTTAGGATTAGAGTTAGGGTTAGGTTTAGGGTTAGAGTTAGGGTTTGGTTTAGGGTTACGGTTAGTGTTAGGTTTAGGTTTTGGGTTAGGTTTAGGGTTAGGGTTATGGTTTGGGTTCGGGTTAGAATTAGGATTAGGGTTAGGGTTAGGGTTAGGGGATGGGTTTGTGTTAGGGTTAGGGTTAGGGTTAGGGTTAGGATTAGGGTTAGGGTTAGGGTTAGGATTAGGGTTAGGTTTAGGTTTTGGGTTAGGCTTAGGGTTCGGGTTAGGGTTAGGTTTAATGTTAGGGTTTTGATTAGGGTTAGGGTTACGATTAGAGTTAGGTTTAGGGTTTTGGTTTTGGGTTAATGTTAGGGGTAGGATTTAGGTTAGTGTTAGGGTTAGGGTTAGTGTTAGGGTTAGGGTTTGGGTTAGGGTTAGGGTTAGGGTTAGGGTTTCGGTTAGGGTTAGGGTTAGCGTGAAGGTTATGTTTAGGGTATTGGTTAGGGTTAGGGTTTAGGGTTAGGGTTAGAAATAGGTTTAGGGTTAGGGTTAGGGTTAGGGTTAGGGTTAGTGTTAGGAATAGTGTTAGGGTTATTGTTAGGGTTTGGGTTCGTGTTTGGGTTAGGGTTAGGGTTCGAGTTAGGTTAGAGTTTGAGTTAGGGTTAAGTTTAGGGTAGGGTGTGTGTTAGGGTTTAGGTTAAGGTTAGGTTTAGGGTTAGTGTTAGGAATAGGGTTAGGGTTAGGGTTTGGGTTAGGGTTAGGTTTAGGATTAGGTTTTGGGTTAGGGTTCGAGTTAGGGTTTGTTTTTGCGTTAGGGTTAGGGTTAGGATTAGATTAGGGTTAGGTTTAGGTTTAGGGTTTGGGTAAGGGTTAGGGTTAGGGTTAGGGTTAGGGTTTGGTTTAGGGATAGTGTTATTTTTTGGGTTACGTTTAGGGTTAGGATAAGGGTTAGGATTAGGTTAGGGTTAGGGTTAGGGTTAGGGTTAGGGTTAGTGTTAGGAATAGGGTTAGGGTTAGGGTTATTGTTAGGGATTGGGTTAGGGTTTGGATTAGGGTTAGGTTTAGGTTTTGGGTTAGGGTTAGAGTTAAGGTTAGAGTTTTTGTTAAGGTTAGGGTTCGGGTTAGGGATAGGGTTTGGGTTAAGTTTTAGGGTTAGGGTTTGGGTTAGGGTTTGGGTTAAGGTTAGGTTTAGGGTTATGGTTAGGAATAGGGTTAGGATTTGGGTTTGGGTTAGGGTTAGGGTTAGGGTTATGTTTACGTTTTTGGTTAGGTTTAGGGTTAGGGTTAGGGTTTGGGTTAGGGTTAGGTTTAGGTTTAGGGTTTAGGTAAGGGTTAGGGTTTGGTTTAGGTTTAGGGTTAGGTTTAGGTTTAGGGTTTGGGTAAGGGTTAGGATTTGGGTTAGTGTTAGGGTTAGGGTTAGTGTTAGGGTTAGGGTTTGGGTTAGGGTTAGGTTAGGGTTAGGGTTAGGATTTGGGTTAGGGTTTGGATTAGGGTTAGGGTTAGGTTTTGGGTCAGGGTTTGGGTTAAGTTTAGGTTTAGGGTTAATGTTAGGAATAGGGTTTGGGTTAGGTTTAGGTTTTTGGTTAGGTTTAGGGTTAGGGTTAGGGTTAGGGTTTGGGTTAGGGTTAGGTTTAGCGTGAACGTTATGTTTAGGGTATTGGTTAGGGTTAGTGTTTAGGGTTAGGGTTACGAATAGGTTTAGGGTTAGGGTTAGGGTTAGTGTTAGGTATAGGGTTAGGGTTAGGGTTATTGT
>JAJHUQ010000057.1:727500-732500 GCA_035773235.1 Eospalax fontanierii | reverse complement strand
GGTTTAGGGTTAGTGTTATTTTTTGGGTTAGGTTTAGGGTTAGGATAAGGGTTAGGGTTAGGTTAGGGTTAGGGTTAGGGTTAGGGTTAGTGTTAGGAATAGGGTTAGTGTTAGCGTTATTGTGAGGGTTTGGGTTAGGGTTTGGATTAGGGTTAGGTTTAGGTTTTGGGTTTGGGTTAGAGTTAAGGTTAGAGTTTGAGTTAGGGTTAGGGTTCGGGTTAGGGATAGGGTTTGGGTTAAGGTTTAGGGTTAGGGTTTTGGTTAGGGTTTGGGTTAAGGTTAGGTTTAGGGTTATGGTTAGGAATAGGGTTAGGGTTAGGTTTTGGGTTAGGGTTAGTGTTAAGATTAGGGTTAGGGTTAGGGTTCGGGTTAGGGTTAGTTTTTGGGTTAGGGTTAGGGTTAGGATTACGGTTAGGGTTAGGTTTAGGTTTAGGGTTTAGGTAAGGGTTAGGGTTTGGTTTAGGTTTAGGATTAGGTTTAGGTTTAGGGTTTGGGTAAGGGTTAGGATTTGGGTTAGTGTTAGTGTTAGGGTTAGGGTTTGGGTTAGGGTTAGGTTAGGGTTAGGGTTAGGATTTGGGTTAGGGTTTGGATTAGGGTTAGGGTTAGGTTTTGGGTCAGGGTTTGGGTTAAGGTTAGGTTTAGGGTTAATGTTAGGAATAGGGTTGGGGTTAGGTTTAGGTTTTTGGTTAGGTTTAGGGTTAGGGTTAGGGTTTGGGTTAGGGTTAGGTTTAGCGTGAACGTTATGTTTAGGGTATTGGTAGTGTTAGTGTTTCGGGTTAGGGTTACGAATAGGTTTAGGGTTAGGGTTAGTGTTAGTGTTAGGTATAGGGTTAGGGTTAAGGTTATTGTTAGGGTTTGCGTTAGTGTTTGGGTTAGGGTTAGGGTTCGAATTAGGGTTAGAGTTTGAGTTAGGGTTAAGTTTAGGGTTAGGGTTTCGGTTAGGGTTTGGGTTAAGGTTAGATTTAGGGTTAGGATTAGGAATAGGGTTAGGGTTAGGGTTTGGGTTAGTGTTTGGGTTAAGGTTAGGTTTAGGGTTATGGTTAGGAATAGGGTTAGGGTTAGGGTTAGGATTAGGGTTTGGGTTAGGGTTCGGGTTAGGGTTAGTTTTTCGGTTAGGCTTAGGGTTAGGATTAGGGTTAGGTTTAGGTTTAGGTTTAGGGTTTGGGTAAGGGTTAGGGTTTGGGTTAGGGTTAGGGTTAGGGTTTGGTTTAGGGTTAGTGTTATTTTTTGGGTTAGGTTTAGGGTGAGGATAAGGGTTAGGGTTAGGTTTAGGGTTAGGGTTTGGGTTAGGGTTAGGGTTAGGGTTTGAGTTAGGGTTAGGGTTAGGGTTAGGTTTAGGGTTACGGTTACGGTTTGGGTTAGTGTTAGGGTTAGTTTTTGGGTTAGGGTTAGGGTTATAATTAGGGTTAGGGTTAGATTTAGGGTTAGGGTTTGGGTTAGGGTTAGGGTTAGGTTTAGGGTTTGATTTAGGGTTAGGTTTAGGGTTAGGGTTTGGGTTAGGGTTAGGGTTAGGGGTTGGGTTTGTGTTAGGGTTAGAGTTAGGGTTAGGATTAGGGTTAGGGTTAGGGTTAGGATTAGGGTTAGGTTTAGGTTTTGGGTTAGGGTTAGGGTTAGGTTTAATGTTAGGGTTTTGATTAGGGTTAGGGTTAGGATTAGAGTTAGGTTTAGGGTTTTGGTTTGGGTTAATGTTAGGGTTAGGATTTGGGTTAGTGTTAGGGTTAGGGTTAGTGTTAGGGTTAGGGTTTGGGTTAGGGTTAGGTTAGGGTTAGGGTTAGGATTCGGGTTAGGGTTTGGATTAGGGTTAGGGTTAGGGTTAGGGTTAGGGTTAGGGTTAGGGTTAGGGTTAGGTTTAGCGTGAAGTTTATGTTTAGGGTATTGGTTAGGGTTAGGGTTTAGGGTTAGGGTTAGGAATAGGTTTAGGGTTAGGGTTAGGGTTAGGGTTAGTGTTAGGTATTGGGTTAGGGTTAGGGTTATTGTTAGGGTTTGGGTTAGTGTTTGGGTTAGGGTTAGCGTTCGAATTAGGGTTAGAGTTTGAGTTAGGGTTAAGTTTAGGGTTAGTGTTTCGGTTAGGGTTTGGGTTAAGGATAGGTTTAGGGTTAGGATTAGGAATAGGGTTAGGGTTAGGGTTTGGGTTAGGGTGAGAATTAGAGTTTGGGTTAGGTTTCGAGTTAGGGTTAGTTTTTCGGTTAGGGTTAGGGTTAGGATTAGATTAGGGTTAGGTTTAGGTTTAGAGTTTGGGTAAGGGTTAGGGTTAGGGTTAGGGTTAGGGTTTGGTTTAGGGTTAGTGTTATTTTTTGGGTTAGGGTTAGGGTTAGGATAAGGGTTAGGGTTAGGTTTAGGGTTAGGGTTTGGTTTAGGGTTAGGGTTAGTGTTTGAGTTAGGGTTACGGTTAGGGTTAGGGTTAGGTTAGGGTTAGGGTTAGGGTTAGGGTTAGGATTCGGGTTAGGGTTTGGCTTAGGGTTAGGGTTAGGGTTTGAGTTAGGGTTAGGTTTAGGGTTAGGTTTAGGGTTAGGGTTAGGGTTTGGGTTATTGTTAGGGTTAGTTTTTGGGTTAGGGTTAGGGTTAGGATTAGGGTTAGGGTTAGATTTAGGGTTAGGGGTTGGGTTAGGGTTAGGGTTAGGGTTTGATTTAGGGTTAGGTTTAGGGTTAGGGTTAGAATTTGGGTTAGGGTTAGGGATAGGGTTAGGGTTAGGGTTAGGATTAGGGTTAGGTTTAGGTTTAGGGTTATGGTTAGGATTAGGGTTAGGTTTAGGTTTTGGGTTAGGGTTAGGGTTAGGTCTAATGTTAGGGTTTTGATTAGGGTTAGGGTTAGGATTAGAGTTAGGTTTAGGGTTTTGGTTTGGGTTAATGTTAGGGTTAGGATTTGGGTTAGTGTTAGGGTTAGGGTTAGTGTTATGGTTAGGGTTTGGGTTATGGTTAGGTTAGGGTTAGGGTTAGCATTTGGGATAGAGTTTGGATTAGGGTTAGGGTTAGGGTTAGGGTTAGGGTTAGGGTTAGGGTTAGGGTTAGGGATAGGTTTAGGATTAGGGTTATGGTTAGTGTTAGGGTTATGGTTTGGGTTAGGGTTAGGGTTTGAGTTAGGGTTAGCGTTAGGGTTAGGATTAGGATTAGTGTTAGGGTTAGGGTTTGGGTTAGGGTTAGGGTTAGTTTTTGGGTTAGGGTTAGGGTTAGGATTAGGGTTAGGGTTAGGTTTAGGAATAGGGTTAGGGTTAGGATTATTGTTAGGGTTTGTGTTAGGGTTCAGAAAAGGGTTAGGGTTAGGTTTAGGGTTAGGGTTTGGGTTAGGGTTAGAGTTAGGGTTTGAGTTAGGGTTTCGGTTAGGGTTAGGGTTAGAGTTAGGTGTTGGGTATGGGTTAGTGTTAGGTTTAGGGTTACGATTATTGTTAGGGTAGGAGTTAGGATTAGGGTTAGGTTTAGGGTTTGGGTTAGTGTTAGGGTTAGGGTTAGGGTTAGGGTTAGGATTAGGGTTAGGGTTAGGATTAGAGTTAGTGTTAGGCTTTTGGTTTTGGTTATGTTTAGGGTTAGGTTTTGGTTTGTCTTAGGGTAAGTGTTAGTGTTAGGGTTAGGGTTTGGTTTAGGGTTAGTGTTAGGTTTAGGATTAGGGTTAGGGTTAGTGTTAGGGTTAGGGTTTGTCTTAGGGTTAGGGTTTGAGTTAGGGTTAGGGTTTGGGTTAGATTTACGGTTAGGTTTTGGGTTTAGGTTAGGTTTAGGGTTAAGGTTAGGAATAGGGTTAGGGTTAGGGTTAGGGTTAAAGTTAGGGTTTTGATTAGCGTTAGGGTTAGGATTAGAGTTAGGGTTAGGGTTTTGGTTTGGGTTAGGGTTATGGTTAGGGTTAGGGTTTGGGTTAGGGTTAGGGTTAGGTTTAGGGTTTGGGTTTGGGTTAGGGTTAGCGTGAGGGTTACGTTTAGGGTATTGGTTAGGGTAAGGGTTTAGGGTTAGGGTTAGGAATAGGGTTAGGGTTAGGGTTAGTGTTAGGAATATGGTTAGTGTTAGGGTTATTGTTAGGGTTTGGGTTAGGGTTTGGATTAGGGTTAGGTTTAGGTTTTGAGTTAGGGTTAGAGTTAGGGTTAGGGTTTGGTTTAGGGTTAAGGTTAGTGTTAGGTTTAGGTTTTGGGTTAGGTTTAGAGTTAGGGTTATGGTTTGGGTTCGGGTTAGAATTAGGATTAGGGTTAGGGTTAGGGTTAGGGGATGGGTTTGTGTTAGGGTTAGGGTTAGGGTTAGGTTTAGGATTAGGGTTAGGGTTAGGGTTAGGATTAGGGTTAGGTTTAGGTTTTGGGTTAGGCTTAGGGTTAGGTTTAATGTTAGGGTTTTGATTAGGGTTAGGGTTACGATTAGAGTTAGGTTTAGGGTTTTGGTTTGGGTTAGGTTTAGGGTTAGGGTTAGGGTTAGGGTTTGGTTTAGGGTTAGTGTTATTTTTTGGGTTAGGTTTAGGGTTAGGATAAGGGTTAGGGTTAGGTTAGGGTTAGGGTTAGGGTTAGGGTTAGTGTTAGGAATAGGGTTAGTGTTAGCGTTATTGTGAGGGTTTGGGTTAGGGTTTGGATTAGGGTTAGGTTTAGGTTTTGGGTTTGGGTTAGAGTTAAGGTTAGAGTTTGAGTTAGGGTTAGGGTTCGGGTTAGGGATAGGGTTTGGGTTAAGGTTTAGGGTTAGGGTTTTGGTTAGGGTTTGGGTTAAGGTTAGGTTTAGGGTTATGGTTAGGAATAGGGTTAGGGTTAGGTTTTGGGTTAGGGTTAGTGTTAAGATTAGGGTTAGGGTTAGGGTTCGGGTTAGGGTTAGTTTTTGGGTTAGGGTTAGGGTTAGGATTACGGTTAGGGTTAGGTTTAGGTTTAGGGTTTAGGTAAGGGTTAGGGTTTGGTTTAGGTTTAGGATTAGGTTTAGGTTTAGGGTTTGGGTAAGGGTTAGGATTTGGGTTAGTGTTAGTGTTAGGGTTAGGGTTTGGGTTAGGGTTAGGTTAGGGTTAGGGTTAGGATTTGGGTTAGGGTTTGGATTAGGGTTAGCGTTAG
>JAJHUQ010000057.1:720000-722500 GCA_035773235.1 Eospalax fontanierii | reverse complement strand
AGGTTTAGGGTTAGAATTAGGAATAGAGTTAGTGTTAGGGTTTGGGTTAGGGTTAGGATTAGAGTTTGGGTTAGGGTTCGAGTTAGGGTTAGTTTTTGGGTTAGGGTTAGGGTTAGGATTAGATTAGGGTTAGGTTTAGGTTTAGGGTTTGGGTAATGGTTAGGGTTAGGGTTAGGGTTAGGGGTTGGTTTAGGGTTAGTGTTATTTTTTGGGTTAGGTTTAGGGTTAGGGTATGGGTTAGGGTTAGGTTTAGGGTTAGGGTTTGGGTTAGGGTTCGAGTTAGGGTTTGTTTTTGCGTTAGGGTTAGGGTTAGGATTAGATTAGGGTTAGGTTTAGGTTTAGGGTTTGGGTAAGGGTTAGGGTTAGGGTTAGGGTTAGGGTTTGGTTTAGGGTTAGTGTTATTTTTTGGGTTAGGTTTAGGGTTAGGATAAGGGTTAGGGTTAGGTTAGGGTTAGGGTTAGGGTTAGGGTTAGTGTTAGGAATAGGGTTAGTGTTAGCGTTATTGTTAGGGTTTGGGTTAGGGTTTGGATTAGGGTTAGGTTTAGGTTTTGGGTTAGGGTTAGAGTTAAGGTTAGAGTTTGAGTTAGGGTTAGGGTTCGGGTTAGGGATAGGGTTTGGGTTAAGGTTTAGGGTTAGGGTTTTGGTTAGGGTTTGGGTTAAGGTTAGGTTTAGGGTTATGGTTAGGAATAGGGTTAGGGTTAGGGTTTGGGTTAGGGTTAGTGTTAGGATTAGGGTTAGGGTTAGGGTTCGGGTTAGGGTTAGTTTTTGGGTTAGGGTTAGGGTTAGGATTACGGTTAGGGTTAGGTTTAGGTTTAGGGTTTAGGTAAGGGTTAGGGTTTGGTTTAGGTTTAGGGTTAGGGTTAGTGTTAGGGTTAGGGTTTGGGTTAGGGTTAGGTTAGGGTTAGGGTTAGGATTTGGGTTAGGGTTTGGATTAGGGTTAGGGTTAGGTTTTGGGTCAGGGTTTGGGTTAAGGTTAGGTTTAGGGTTAATGTTAGGAATAGGGTTTGGGTTAGGTTTAGGTTTTTGGTTAGGTTTAGGGTTCGGGTTAGGGTTTGGGTTAGGGTTAGGTTTAGCGTGAACGTTATGTTTAGGGTATTGGTTAGGGTTAGTGTTTAGGGTTAGGGTTACGAATAGGTTTAGGGTTTGGGTTAGTGTTAGTGTTAGGTATAGGGTTAGGGTTAGGGTTATTGTTAGGGTTTGCGTTAGTGTTTGGGTTAGGGTTAGGGTTCGAATTAGGGTTAGAGTTTGAGTTACGGTTAAGTTTAGGGTTAGGGTTTCGGTTAGGGTTTGGGTTAAGGTTAGATTTAGGGTTAGGATTAGGAATAGGGTTAGGGTTAGGGTTTGGGTTAGTGTTTGGGTTAAGGTTAGGTTTAGGGTTATGGTTAGGAATAGGGTTAGGGTTAGGGTTAGGATTAGGGTTTGGGTTAGGGTTCGGGTTAGGGTTAGTTTTTCGGTTAGGCTTAGGGTTAGGATTAGGGTTAGGTTTAGGTTTAGGTTTAGGGTTTGGGTAAGGGTTAGGGTTTGGGTTAGGGTTAGGGTTAGGGTTTGGTTTAGGGTTAGTGTTATTTTTTGGGTTAGGTTTAGGGTGAGGATAAGGGTTAGGGTTAGGTTTAGGGTTAGGGTTTGGGTTAGGGTTAGGGTTAGGGTTTGAGTTACGGTTAGGGTTAGGGTTAGGTTTAGGGTTACGGTTACGGTTTGGGTTATTGTTAGGGTTAGTTTTTGGGTTAGGGTTAGGGTTATAATTAGGGTTAGGGTTAGATTTAGGGTTAGGGTTTGGGTTAGGGTTAGGGTTAGGTTTAGGGTTTGATTTAGGGTTAGGTTTAGGGTTAGGGTTTGGGTTAGGGTTAGGGTTAGGGGTTGGGTTTGTGTTAGGGTTAGAGTTAGGGTTAGGATTAGGGTTAGGGTTAGGGTTAGGATTAGGGTTAGGTTTAGGTTTTGGCTTAGGGTTAGGGTTAGGTTTAATGTTAGGGTTTTGATTAGGGTTAGGGTTAGGATTAGAGTTAGGTTTAGGGTTTTGGTTTGGGTTAATGTTAGGGTTAGGATTTGGGTTAGTGTTAGGGTTAGGATTAGTGTTAGGGTTAGGGTTTGGGTTAGGGTTAGGTTAGGGTTAGGGTTAGGATTCGGGTTAGGGTTGGGATTAGGGTTAGGGTTAGGGTTAGGGTTAGGGTTTGGGTCAGGGTTTGGGTTAAGGTTAGGTTTAGGGTTAATGTTAGGAATAGGGTTAGGGTTAGTTTTAGGTTTTTGGTTAGGTTTAGGGTTAGGGTTAGGGTTTGGCTTAGGGTTAGGTTTAGCGTGAAGTTTATGTTTATTGTATTGGTTAGGGTTAGGGTTTAGGGTTAGGGTTAGGAATAGGTTTAGGTTTAGGGTTAGGGTTAGGGTTAGTGTTAGGTATAGGGTTAGGGTTAGGGTTATTGTTAGGGTTTGGGTTAGTGTTTGGGTTAGGGTTAGCGTTCGAATTAGGGTTAGAGTTTGAGTTAGGGTTAAGTTTAGGGTTAGGGTT
>JAJHUQ010000057.1:695000-715000 GCA_035773235.1 Eospalax fontanierii | reverse complement strand
TAGGTTTAGGGTTATGGTTAGGAATAGGGTTAGGGTTAGGGTTTGGGTTAGGGTTAGTGTTAGGATTAGGGTTAGGGTTAGGGTTCGGGTTAGGGTTAGTTTTTGGGTTAGGGTTAGGGTTAGGATTACGGTTAGGGTGAGGTTTAGGTTTAGGGTTTATGTAAGGGTTAGGGTTTGGTTTAGGTTTAGGGTTAGGGTTAGTGTTAGGGTTAGGGTTTGGGTTAGGGTTAGGTTAGGGGTAGGGTTAGGATTAGGGTTAGGGTTTGGATTAGGGTTAGGGTTAGGTTTTGGGCCAGGGTTTGGGTTAAGGTTAGGTTTAGGGTTAATGTTAGGAATAGGGTTTGGGTTAGGTTTAGGTTTTTGGTTAGGTTTAGGGTTCGGGTTAGGGTTTGGGTTAGGGTTAGGTTTAGCGTGAACGTTATGTTTAGGGTATTGGTTAGGGTTAGTGTTTAGGGTTAGGGTTACGAATAGGTTTAGGGTTTGGGTTAGTTTTAGTGTTAGGTATAGGTTAGGGTTAGGGTTATTGTTAGGGTTTGCGTTAGTGTTTGGGTTAGGGTTAGGGTTCGAATTAGGGTTAGAGTTTGAGTTAGGGTTAAGTTTAGGGTTAGGGTTTCGGTTAGGGTTTGGGTTAAGGTTAGATTTAGGGTTAGGATTAGGAATAGGGTTAGGGTTAGGGTTTGGGTTAGTGTTTGGGTTAAGGTTAGGTTTAGGGTTATGGTTAGGAATAGGGTTAGGGTTAGGGTTAGGATTAGGGTTTGGGTTAGGGTTCGGGTTAGGGTTAGTTTTTCGGTTAGGCTTAGGGTTAGGATTAGGGTTAGGTTTAGGTTTAGGTTTAGGGTTTGGGTAAGGGTTAGGGTTTGGGTTAGGGTTAGGGTTAGGGTTTGGTTTAGGGTTAGTGTTATTTTTTGGGTTAGGTTTAGGGTGAGGATAAGGGTTAGGGTTAGGTTTAGGGTTAGGGTTTGGGTTAGGGTTAGGGTTAGGGTTTGAGTTAGGGTTAGGGTTAGGGTTAGGTTTAGGGTTACGGTTACGGTTTGGGTTATTGTTAGGGTTAGTTTTTGGGTTAGGGTTAGGGTTATAATTAGGGTTAGGGTTAGATTTAGGGTTAGGGTTTGGGTTAGGGTTAGGGTTAGGTTTAGGGTTTGATTTAGGGTTAGGTTTAGGGTTAGGGTTTGGGTTAGGGTTAGGGTTAGGGGTTGGGTTTGTGTTAGGGTTAGAGTTAGGGTTAGGATTAGGGTTAGGGTTAGGGTTAGGATTAGGGTTAGGTTTAGGTTTTGGCTTAGGGTTAGGGTTAGGTTTAATGTTAGGGTTTTGATTAGGGTTAGGGTTAGGATTAGAGTTAGGTTTAGGGTTTTGGTTTGGGTTAATGTTAGGGTTAGGATTTGGGTTAGTGTTAGGGTTAGGATTAGTGTTAGGGTTAGGGTTTGGGTTAGGGTTAGGTTAGGGTTAGGGTTAGGATTCGGGTTAGGGTTGGGATTAGGGTTAGGGTTAGGGTTAGGGTTAGGGTTTGGGTCAGGGTTTGGGTTAAGGTTAGGTTTAGGGTTAATGTTAGGAATAGGGTTAGGGTTAGTTTTAGGTTTTTGGTTAGGTTTAGGGTTAGGGTTAGGGTTTGGCTTAGGGTTAGGTTTAGCGTGAAGTTTATGTTTATTGTATTGGTTAGGGTTAGGGTTTAGGGTTAGGGTTAGGATTAGGTTTAGGTTTAGGGTTAGGGTTAGGGTTAGTGTTAGGTATAGGGTTAGGGTTAGGGTTATTGTTAGGGTTTGGGTTAGTGTTTGGGTTAGGGTTAGCGTTCGAATTAGGGTTAGAGTTTGAGTTAGGGTTAAGTTTAGGGTTAGGGTTTCGGTTAGGGTTTGTGTTAGTGATAGGTTTAGGCTTAGGATTAGGAATAGGGTTAGGGTTAGGGTTTGGGTTAGTGTTAGGATTAGAGTTTTGTTTAGGTTTCGAGTTAGGGTGAGTTTTTGGGTTAGGGTTAGGGTTAGGATTAGATTAGGGTTAGGTTTAGGTTTAGGGTTTGGGTAAGGTTTAGGGTTATGGTTAGGGTTATGGTTAGGGTTAGGGTTTGGTTTAGGGTTAGTGTTATTTTTGGGGTTAGGTTTAGGGTTAGGATAAGGGTTAGGGTTAGGTTTAGGGTTAGGGTTTGGTTTAGGGTTAGGGTTAGTGTTTGAGTTAGGGTTAGGGTTAGGGTTAGGGTTACTTTAGGGTTAGGGTTAGGATTTGGCTTAGGGTTTGGATTAGGTTAGGGTTAGGGTTAGGGTTAGGGTTTGGGTCAGGTTTTGGTTAAGGTTAGGTTTAGGGTTAGGGTTAGGAATAGGGTTAGGGTTAGGGTTTGGGTTAGGGTTAGGGTTAGGATTAGGGTTTGGGTTAGGGTTCGAGTTAGGGTTAGTTTTTGGGTTAGGGTTAGGATCAGGATTAGGGTTAGGGTTAGGTTTAGGTTTAGAGTTTGGGTAAGGGTTAGGGTTTGGGTTAGGCTTAGGGTTAGGGTTAGGGTTAGGGTTAGGGTTAGGGTTAGGGTTTGGGTTAGGGTTCGAGTTAGGGTTAGTTTTTGGGTTAGGGTTAGGGTTAGGGTTAGGGTTTGGGTTAGGGTTAGGGTTAGGGTTAGGGTTTGGTTTAGGATTAGGGTTAGGGTTAGGGTTAGGGTTAGGGTTAGGAAAAGGGTTAAGGTTAGGGTTATTGTTATGGTTTGGGTTAGGGTTTGGATTAGGGTTAGGTTTAGGTTTTGGGTTAGGTTTAGAGTTAGTGTTAGAGTTTGATTTAGGGTTAGGGTTAGGGTGAGGGTTAGGATTAGGGTTTGGGTTAGGGTTCGGGTTAGGGTTAGTTTTTAGGTTAGGGTTAGGGTCAGGATTAGGGTTAGGGTTAGGTTTAGGTTTAGAGTTTGGGTAAGGGTTAGGGTTTGGGTTAGGGTTAGGGTTAGGGTTAGGGTTAGGGTTAGGGTTAGGGTTTGGTTTAGGGTTAGTGTTATATTTTGGGTTAGGTTTAGGGTTAGGATAAGGGTTAGGGTTAGGGTTAGGGTTAGGGTTTGGGTTAGGGTTAGGGTTAGGGTTTCAGTTAGGGTTAGGGTTAGGGTTAGGGTTAGGGTTAGGATTAGAGTTAGGGTTAGGGTTAGGGTTTGGGTTAGTGTTAGGGTTAGTGTTAGTGTTAGGGTTTGGGTTAGGGTTAGGGATAGGGTTAGGGTTAGTGTTAGGGTTAGGGTTTGGGTTTGGGTTAGGGTTTGGGTTAGGGTTAGGGTTAGGTTTTTGGTTAGGTTTAGGGTTAGGGTTAGGGTTTGGGTTACGGTTAGGGTTAGCGTGAAGGTTATGTTTAGGGTATTGGTTAGGGTTAGGGTTTAGGGTTAGTGTTAGAAATAGGGTTAGGGTTAGGGTTAGGGTTAGGGTTAAGGTTAGTGTTAGGAATACGGTTAGGGTTAGGGTTTTTGTTAGGGTTTGGGTTAGTGTTTAGGTTAGGGTTAGGGTTCGAGTTAGGGTTAGAGTTTGAGTTAGGGTTAGGGTTAGGGTTTGGGTTAGGGTTTGGGTTAAGCTTAGGTTTATGGTTAGGGTTAGGAATAGGGTTAGGTTTAGGGTTTGGGTTAGGGTTAGGGTTAGGATTAGGGTTTGGGTTAGGGTTCGAGTTAGGGTTAGTTTTTGGGTTAGAGTTAGGGTTAGGGTTAGGGTTTGGGTTAGGGTTAGGGTTAGGGTTTGGGTTAGGGTTAGGGTTAGGGTTAGGGTTAGTGTTAGGAATAGGGTTAAGGTTAGGGTTATTGTTATGGTTTGGGTTAGGGTTTGGATTAGGGTTAGGTTTAGGTTTTGGGTTAGGTTTAGAGTTAGAGTTAGAGTTTGATTTAGGGTTAGGGTTAGGGTTCGGGATAGGGTTTGGGTTACGGTTTAGGGTTAGGGTTTGGGTTAGGGTTTGGGTTAAGGTTAGTTTTAGGGTTATGGTTAGGAATAGGGTTATGGTTAGGGTTTGGGTTAGGGTTAGGGTTAGGATTAGGGTTTGGGTTAGGGTTCGGGTTAGGGTTAGGTTTTGGGTTCGGGTTAGGGTTAGGATTAGTGTTAGGGTTAGGTTTAGGTTTAGGGTTTGGGTAAGGGTTAGGGTTTGGAGTAGGGTTAGGACTAGGGTTTGGGCTAGGGTTTGGGTTAGGGTTAGTTTTTGGGTTAGGGTTAGGATTAGGATTAGGGTTAGGGTTAGGTATAGGTTTAGAGTTTGGGTAAGGGTTAGGGTTTAGGTTAGGGTTAGGGTTAGGTTTAGGGTTTGGTTTAGGGTTAGTGTTATATTTTGGGTTAGGTTTAGGGTTAGGATAAGGGTTAGGGTTAGGGTTAGGGTTAGGGTTTGGGTTAGGGTTAGGTTTAGGGTTTGAGTTAGGGTTAGGGTTAGGGTTAGGATTAGAGTTAGGGTTAGGGTTAGGGTTTGGGTTAGTGTTAGGGTTAGTGTTAGTGTTAGTGTTAGGGTTTGGGTTAGGGTTAGGGTTTGAGTTAGGGTTAGCCTTAGGGTTAGGATTAGGATTAGCGTTAGGGTTAGGGTTTGGTTTAGGGTTAGTGTTATTTTCTGGGTTAGGTTTAGGGTTAGGGTATGGGTTAGGGTTAGGTTTAGGGTTAGGGCTTGGGTTAGGGTTAGGGTTAGGGTTAGGGTTAGGGTTAGGTTTAGCGTGAACGTTATGTTTAGGGTATTGGTTAGGGTTAGGGTTTAGGGTTAGGATTACGAATAGGTTTAGGGTTAGGGTTAGGGTTATTGTTAGGTATGGGGTTAGGGTTAGGGTTATTGTTAGGGTTTGGGTTAGTGTTTGGGTTAGGTTTAGGGTTCGAATTAGGGTTAGAGTTTGAGTTAGGGTTAAGTTTAGGTTTAGGGTTTCGGTTAGGGTTTGGGTTAAGGTTAGGTTTAGGGTTAGGATTAGGAATAGAGTTAGTGTTAGGGTTTGGGTTAGGGTTAGGATTAGAGTTTGGGTTAGGGTTCGAGTTAGGGTTAGTTTTTGGGTTAGGGTTAGGGTTAGGATTAGATTAGGGTTAGGTTTAGGTTTAGGGTTTGGGTAATGGTTAGGGTTAGGGTTAGGGTTAGGGGTTGGTTTAGGGTTAGTGTTATTTTTTGGGTTAGGTTTAGGGTTAGGGTATGGGTTAGGGTTAGGGTTAGGGTTAGGGTTTGGGTTAGGGTTAGGGTTAGGGTTTCAGTTAGGGTTAGGGTTAGGGTTAGGGTTAGGGTTAGGATTAGAGTTAGGGTTAGGGTTAGGGTTTGGTTTAGGGTTAGGGTTAGGGTTAGGTTTTGAGTTAGGGTTAGGTTTAGGGTTAGGGTTTGGGTTAGGGTTAAGGTTAGGGGATGGGTTTGTGTTAAGGTTAGGTTTAGGGTTAGGATTAGGGTTAGGGTTAGGGTTAGGATTACGGTTAGGTTTAGGTTTTGGGTTAGGTTTAGGGTTAGGTTTAATGTTAGGGTTTTGATTAGGGTTAGGGTTAGGGTTAGGTTTAGGGTTAGGGTTAGGGTTAGGGTTAGGATTTGGGTTAGTGTTAGGGTTAGCATTAGTGTTAGGGTTTGGGTTTGGGTTAGGGTTAGTGTTAGGGTTATGTTTAGGTTTTTGCTTAGGTTTAGGGTTAGGGTTAGTGTTTGGGTTAGGGTTAGGGTTAGGGTGAAGGTTATGTTTAGGGTATTGGTTAGGGTTAGGGTTTAGTGTTAGGGTAAGGAATAGGGTTAGGTTTAGGGTTAGGGTTAGTGTTAGGAATAGGGTTAGGGTTATTGTTAGTGTTTGGGTTAGTGTTTGGGTTAGGGTTAGGGTTCGAGTTAGGGATAGAGTTTGAGTTAGGGTTAGGTTTAGGGTTAGGGTTTGGGTTAGGGTTTGGGTTAAGGTTAGGTTTAGGGTTAGGGTTAGGAATAGGGTTAGGGTTACGGTTTGGGTTAGCATTAGGGTTAGGATTAGGTTTTGGGTTAGGGTTCTAGTTAGGGTTAGTTTTTCGGTTAGGGTTAGGGTTAGGATTAGGGTTAGGGTTAGGTTTAGGTTTACCGTTTGGTTAAGGGTTAGTGTTTGGGGTAGGGTTAGGGTTAGGGTTAGGGTTAGGTTTAGGGTTAGTGTTATGTTTAGGATTAGGGTTATGGTTAGTGTTAGGGTTATGGTTTGGGTTAGGGTTAGGGTTTGAGTTAGGGTTAGCGTTAGGTTTAGGATTAGGATTAGTGTTAGGGTTAGGGTTTGGGTTAGGGTTAGGGTTAAGTATTGTGTTAGGGTTAGGGTTAGGATTAGGGTTAGGGTTAGGTTTAGGAATAGGGTTAGGGTTAGGATTATTGTTAGGGTTTGTGTTAGGGTTCGGAAAAGGGTTAGGGTTTGGGTTAGGGTTAGAGTTAGGGTTTGAGTTAGGGTTTCGGTTAGGGTTAGGGTTAGAGTTAGGAGTTGGGTATGGGTTAGGGTTAGGTTTAGGGTTACGATTGTGGTTAGGGTAGGAGTTAGGATAAGGGTTAGGTTTAGGGTTTGGGTTAGTGTTAGGGTTAGGGTTAGGGTTAGGGTTAGGATTAGGGTTAGGGTTAGGATTAGAGTTAGTGTTAGGCTTTTGGTTTCGGTTAGGTTTAGGGTTAGGTTTTGGTTTGTCTTAGGGTAAGTGTTAGTGTTAGGGTTAGGGTTTGGTTTAGTGTTAGTGTTAGGTTTAGGATTAGGGTTAGGGTTACTGTTAGGGTTAGGGTTTGTCTTAGGGTTAGGGTTTGAGTTAGGGTTAGGGTTTGGGTTAGATTTACGGTTAGGTTTTGGGTTAAGGTTAGGTTTAGGTTAAGGTTAGGAATAGGGTTAGGGTTAGGGTTAGGGTTAATGTTACGGTTTTGATTAGCGTTAGGGTTAGGATTAGAGTTAGAGTTAGGGTTTTGGTTTGGGTTAGGGTTAGGGTTAGGGTTAGGGTTTGAGTTAGGGTTAGGGTTAGGTTTAGGGTTTGGGTTTGGGTTAGGGTTAGCGTGAGGGTTACGTTTAGGGTATTGGTTAGGGTAAGGTTTTAGGGTTAGGGTTAGGAATAGGGTTAGGGTTAGGGTTAGTGTTAGGAATATGGTTAGTGTTAGGGTTATTGTTAGGGTTTGGGTTGGGGTTTGGTTTGGGTTTAGGTTTAGGTTTTGAGTTAGGGTTAGAGTTAGGGTTAGAGTTTGAGTTAGGGTTAGGGTTAGTGTTAGGGATAGGGTTTGGGTTAGGGTTTGGGTTAAGGTTAGGTTTAGGGTTATGGTTAGGAATAGGGTTAGGGTAAGGGTTAGGATTAGGGTTTGGGTTAGGGTTCGGGTTAGGGTTAGTTTTTCGGTTAGGCTTAGGTTTAGGATTAGGGTTAGGTTTAGGTTTAGGTTTAGGGTTAGGGTTAGGTTTAGGGTTTGGGTTAGGGTTAGGGTTAGGGTTAGGGTTAGGGTTTGGTTTAGGGTTAGTGTTATTTTTTGGGTTAGGTTTAGGGTGAGGGTAAGGGTTAGGGTTAGGTTTAGGGTTAGGGTTTGGGTGAGGGTTAGGGTTACGGTTTGAGTTAGGGTTAGGGTTAGAGTTAGGGTTAGGGTTAGGGTTTGGGTTATTGTTAGGGTTAGTTTTTGGGTTAGGGTTAGGGTTAGGGTTAGGGTTAGGGTTAGGGTTAGGGTTAGGGGTTGGGTTTGTGTTAGGGTTAGAGTTAGGGTTAGGATTAGGGTTAGGGTTAGGGTTAGGATTAGGGTTAGGTTTAGGTTTGGGGTTAGGGTTAGGGTTAGGTTTAATGTTGGGTTTTGATTAGGGTTAGGGTTAGGATTAGAGTTAGGTTTAGGGTTTTGGTTTGGTTTAATGTTAGGGTTAGGATTTGGGTTGGTGTTAGGGTTAGGGTTAGTGTTAGGGTTAGGGTTTGGGTTCGGGTTAGGTTAGGGTTAGGATTAGGATTTGGGTTTGGGTTTGGATTAGGGTTAGGGTTAGGGTTAGGGTTAGAGTTAGGGTTTGGGTCAGGGTTTCGGTTAAGGTTAGGTTTAGGGTTAATGTTAGGAATAGGGTTAGGGTTAGTTTTAGGTTTTTGGTTAGGTTTAGGGTTAGGGTTAGGGTTTGGGTTAGGGTTAGGTTTAGCGTGAGGTTTATGTTTAGGGTATTGGTTAGGGTCAGGGTTTAGGGTTAGGGTTAGGAATAGGTTTAGGTTTAGGGTTAGGGTTAGGGTTAGGGTTAGTGTTAGGTATAGGGTTAGGGTTAGGGTTATTGTTAGGGTTAGGGTTAGGGTTAGGGTTAGTGTTAGTGTTAGTGTTAGGGTTTGGGTTAGGGTTAGGTTTAGCGTGAACGTTATGTTTAGGGTATTGGTTAGGGTTAGTGTTTAGGGTTAGGGTTACGAATAGGTTTAGGGTTAGGGTTAGTGTTAGTGTTAGGTATAGGGTTAGGGTTAGAGTTATTGTTAGGGTTTGCGTGAGTGTTTGGGTTAGGGTTAGGGTTCGAATTAGGGTTAGAGTTTGAGTTAGGGTTAAGTTTAGGGTTAGGGTTTCGGTTTGGGTTTGGGTTAAGGTTAGATTTAGGGTTAGGATTAGGAATAGGGTTAGGGTTAGGGTTTGGGTTAGTGTTTGGGTTAAGGTTAGGTTTAGGGTTATGGTTAGGAATAGGGTTAGGGTTAGGGTTAGGATTAGGGTTTGGGTTAGGGTTCGGGTTAGGGTTAGTTTTTCGGTTAGGCTTAGGGTTAGGATTAGGGTTAGGTTTAGGTTTAGGTTTAGGGTTAGGGTTAGGTTTAGGGTTTGGGTTAGGGTTAGGGTTAGGGTTAGGGTTAGGGTTTGGTTTAGGGTTAGTGTTATTTTTTGGGTTAGGTTTAGGGTGAGGGTAAGGGTTAGGGTTAGGTTTAGGGTTAGGGTTTGGGTGAGGGTTAGGGTTACGGTTTGAGTTAGGGTTAGGGTTAGAGTTAGGGTTAGGGTTAGGGTTTGGGTTATTGTTAGGGTTAGTTTTTGGGTTAGGGTTAGGGTTAGGGTTAGGGTTAGGGTTAGGGTTAGGGTTAGGGTTAGGGTTAGGGTTAGGGGTTGGGTTTCTGTTAGGGTTAGAGTTAGGGTTAGGATTAGGGTTAGGGATAGGGTTAGGATTAGGGTTAGGTTTAGGTTTGGGGTTAGGGTTAGGGTTAGGTTTAATGTTGGGTTTTGATTAGGGTTAGGGTTAGGATTAGAGTTAGGTTTAGGGTTTTGGTTTGGTTTAATGTTAGGGTTAGGATTTGGGTTGGTGTTAGGGTTAGGGTTAGTGTTAGGGTTAGGGTTTGGGTTCGGGTTAGGTTAGGGTTAGGATTAGGATTTGGGTTTGGGTTTGGATTAGGGTTAGGGTTAGGGTTAGGGTTAGAGTTAGGGTTTGGGTCAGGGTTTCGGTTAAGGTTAGGTTTAGGGTTAATGTTAGGAATAGGGTTAGGGTTAGTTTTAGGTTTTTGGTTAGGTTTAGGGTTAGGGTTAGGGTTTGGGTTAGGGTTAGGTTTAGCGTGAGGTTTATGTTTAGGGTATTGGTTAGGGTCAGGGTTTAGGGTTAGGGTTAGGAATAGGTTTAGGTTTAGGGTTAGGGTTAGGGTTAGGGTTAGTGTTAGGTATAGGGTTAGGGTTAGGGTTATTGTTAGGGTTTGGGTTAGTGTTTGGGTTAGGGTTAGGGTTCGAATTAGGGTTAGAGTTTGAGTTAGGGTTAAGTTTAGGGTTAGGGTTTCGGTTAGGGTTTGGGTTAAGGTTAGGTTTAGGGTTAGGATTTGGAATAGGGTTAGGGTTAGGGTTTGGGTTAGGGTTAGGATTAGAGTTTGGGTTAGGGTTCGAGTTAGGGTTAGTTTTTGGGTTAGAGTTAGGGTTAGGATTAGATTAGGGTTAGGTTTAGGTTTAGGGTTTGGGTAAGGGTTAGGGTTAGGGTTATGGTTAGGGTTAGTGTTAGGGTTAGGGTTTGGGTTAGGATTAGAATTAGGCTTAGGGTTAGGGTTTGGGATAGGCTTAGGGTTAGGTTGAGTGTTAGGTTTAGGGTTTGGGTTAGGGTTAGAATTTGGGTTAGGGTTAGCGTTAGGGTTAGGATTAGGATTAGGGTTAAGATTAGGGATTGGCTTAGGGTTAGGGTGAGGGTTAGCGTTTGGGTTAGGGTTAGGTTTAGGGTTAGGGTTTGGGTTAGGATTTGGTTTAAATTTAGGGTTAGGGTTAGGATTAGCAATAGGGTTAGGGTTAGGGTTAGGGTTAGGTTTAGGTTTAGGTTTAGGGTTTGGTTTAGGGTTAAGGTTAGGGTTAGGGTTTGGGTTTGGGTTAGGTTTAACGTTAGGGTTTGAGTTAGGTTTGTGGTTACGGTGTGGTTTTGGGTTAGGATTAGTGTTAGGGTTAGGGATAGGGTTAGGATTAGTTTTAGGGTTAGGTTTAGGGTTAGAGTTAGGGTTTGGTTTAGGGTTAGGGTTAGTGTTAGGTTTAGGTTTTGGGTTAGGTTTAGAGTTAGGGTTATGGTTTGGGTTCGGGTTAGAATTAGGATTAGGGTTAGGGTTAGGGTTAGGGGATGGGTTTGTGTTAGGGTTAGGGTTAGGATTAGGTTTAGGATTAGGGTTAGGGTTAGGGTTAGGATTAGGGTTAGGTTTAGGTTTTGGGTTAGGCTTAGGGTTAGGTTTAATGTTAGGGTTTTGATTAGGGTTAGGGTTACGATTAGAGTTAGGTTTAGGGTTTTGGTTTGGTTTAATGTTAGGGTTAGGATTTAGGTTAGTGTTAGGGTTAGGGTTAGTGTTAGGGTTAGGGTTTGGGTTAGGGTTAGGGTTAGGGTTAGGGTTTCGGTTAGGGTTAGGGTTAGCGTGAAGGTTATGTTTAGTTTATTGGTTAGGGTTAGGGTTTAGGGTTAGGGTTAGAAATAGGGTTAGGGTTAGGGTTAGGGTTAGGGTTAGTGTTAGGAATAGCGTTAGGGTTATTGTTAGGGTTTGGGTTAGTGTTTGGGTTAGGGTTAGGGTTCGAATTAGGGTTAGAGTTTGAGTTAGGGTTAAGTTTAGGGTTACGGTGTGGGTTAGGGTTTGGGTTAATGTTAGGTTTAGGGTTAGGGTTAGGAATAGGGTTAGGGTTAGGGTTTGGGTTAGGGTTAGGTTTAGGATTAGGGTTTGGGTTAGGGTTCGAGTTAGGGTTTGTTTTTGCGTTAGGGTTAGGGTTAGGATTAGATTAGGGTTAGGTTTAGGTTTAGGGTTTGGGTATGGGTTAGGGTTAGGGTTTGGGATAGGGTTAGGGTTTGGTTTAGGGTGAGTGTTATTTTTTGGGTTAGGTTTAGGGTTAGGATAAGGGTTAGGGTTAGGTTAGGGTTAGGGTTAGGGTTAGGGTTAGTGTTAGGAATAGGGTTAGTGTTAGCGTTATTGTTAGGGTTTGGGTTAGGGTTTGGATTAGGGTTAGGTTTAGGTTTTGGGTTAGGGTTAGAGTTAAGGTTAGAGTTTGAGTTAGGGTTAGGGTTCGGGTTAGGGATAGGGTTTGGGTTAAGGTTTAGGGTTAGGGTTTTGGTTAGGGTTTGGGTTAAGGTTAGGTTTAGGGTTATGGTTAGGAATAGGGTTAGGGTTAGGGTTTGGGTTAGGGTTAGTGTTAGGATTAGGGTTAGGGTTAGGGTTCGGGTTAGGGTTAGTTTTTGGGTTAGGGTTAGGGTTAGGATTACGGTTAGGGTTAGGTTTAGGTTTAGGGTTTAGGTAAGGGTTAGGGTTTGGTTTAGTTTTAGGGTTAGGTTTAGGTTTAGGGTTTGGGTAAGGGTTAGGATTTGGGTTAGTGTTAGGGTTAGGGTTAGTGTTAGGGTTAGGGTTTGGGTTAGGGTTAGGTTAGGGTTAGGGTTAGGATTTGGGTTAGGGTTTGGATTAGGGTTAGGGTTAGGTTTTGGGTCAGGGTTTGGGTTAAGGTTAGGTTTAGGGTTAATGTTAGGAATAGGGGTTGGGGTAGGTTTAGGTTTTTGGTTAGGTTTAGGGTTAGGGTTAGGGTTTGGGTTAGGGTTAGGTTTAGCGTGAACGTTATGTTTAGGGTATTGGTTAGGGTTAGTGTTTAGGGTTAGGGTTACGAATAGGTTTAGGGTTAGGGTTAGTGTTAGTGTTAGGTATAGGGTTAGGGTTAGAGTTATTGTTAGGGTTTGCGTGAGTGTTTGGGTTAGGGTTAGGGTTCGAATTAGGGTTAGAGTTTGAGTTAGGGTTAAGTTTAGGGTTAGGGTTTCGGTTAGGGTTTGGGTTAAGGTTAGATTTAGGGTTAGGATTAGGAATAGGGATAGGGTTAGGGTTTGGGTTAGTGTTTGGGTTAAGGTTAGGTTTAGGGTTATGGTTAGGAATAGGGTTAGGGTTAGGGTTAGGATTAGGGTTTGGGTTAGGGTTAGGTTTAGGGTTAGTTTTTCGGTTAGGCTTAGGGTTAGGATTAGGGTTAGGTTTAGGTTTAGGTTTAGGGTTAGGGTTAGGTTTAGGGTTTGGGTTAGGGTTAGGGTTAGGGGTAGGGTTAGGGTTTGGTTTAGGGTTAGTGTTATTTTTTGGGTTAGGTTTAGGGTGAGGGTAAGGGTTAGGGTTAGGTTTAGGGTTAGGGTTTGGGTGAGGGTTAGGGTTACGGTTTGAGTTAGGGTTAGGGTTAGAGTTAGGGTTAGGGTTAGGGTTTGGGTTATTGTTAGGGTTAGTTTTTGGGTTAGGGTTAGGGTTAGGGTTAGGGTTAGGGTTAGGGTTAGGGTTAGGGTTAGGGTTAGGGGTTGGGTTTGTGTTAGGGTTAGAGTTAGGGTTAGGATTAGGGTTAGGGTTAGGGTTAGGATTAGGGTTAGGTTTAGGTTTGGGGTTAGGGTTAGGGTTAGGTTTAATGTTGGGTTTTGATTAGGGTTAGGGTTAGGATTAGAGTTAGGTTTAGGGTTTTGGTTTGGTTTAATGTTAGGGTTAGGATTTGGGTTGGTGTTAGGGTTAGGGTTAGTGTTAGGGTTAGGGTTTGGGTTCGGGTTAGGTTAGGGTTAGGATTAGGATTTGGGTTTGGGTTTGGATTAGGGTTAGGGTTAGGGTTAGGGTTAGAGTTAGGGTTTGGGTCAGGGTTTCGGTTAAGGTTAGGTTTAGGGTTAATGTTAGGAATAGGGTTAGGGTTAGTTTTAGGTTTTTGGTTAGGTTTAGGGTTAGGGTTAGGGTTTGGGTTAGGGTTAGGTTTAGCGTGAGGTTTATGTTTAGGGTATTGGTTAGGGTCAGGGTTTAGGGTTAGGGTTAGGAATAGGTTTAGGTTTAGGGTTAGGGTTAGGGTTAGGGTTAGTGTTAGGTATAGGGTTAGGGTTAGGGTTATTGTTAGGGTTTGGGTTAGTGTTTGGGTTAGGGTTAGGGTTCGAATTAGGGTTAGAGTTTGAGTTAGGGTTAAGTTTAGGGTTAGGGTTTCGGTTAGGGTTTGGGTTAAGGTTAGGTTTAGGGTTAGGATTTGGAATAGGGTTAGGGTTAGGGTTTGGGTTAGGGTTAGGATTAGAGTTTGGGTTAGGGTTCGAGTTAGGGTTAGTTTTTGGGTTAGAGTTAGGGTTAGGATTAGATTAGGGTTAGGTTTAGGTTTAGGGTTTGGGTAAGGGTTAGGGTTAGGGTTATGGTTAGGGTTAGTGTTAGGGTTAGGGTTTGGGTTAGGATTAGAATTAGCCTTAGGGTTAGGGTTTGGGATACGCTTAGGGTTAGGTTGAGTGTTAGGTTTAGGGTTTGGGTTAGGGTTAGAATTTGGGTTAGGGTTAGCGTTAGGGTTAGGATTAGGATTAGGGTTAAGATTAGGGATTGGCTTAGGGTTAGGGTGAGGGTTAGCGTTTGGGTTAGGGTTAGGTTTAGGGTTTGGGTTTGGGTTAGGCTTTGCGTTAAATTTAGCGTTAGGCTTAGGATTAGCAATAGGGTTAGGGTTAGGGTTAGGGTTAGGGTTAGGTTTAGTGTTCGGGTCTGGTTTAGGGTTAGGGTTTGGGTTAGGGTTTGGGATTGGGTTAGGGTGACCGTTAGGGTTTGAGTTAGGGTTGTGGTTACGGTGTGGTTTTGGGTTAGGATTAGTGTTAGGGTTAGGGATAGGGTTAGGATTAGTTTTAGGGTTAGGTTTAGGGTTAGAGTTAGGGTTTGGTTTAGGGTTAGGGTTAGTGTTAGGTTTAGGTTTTGGGTTAGGTTTAGAGTTAGGGTTATGGTTTGGGTTCGGGTTAGAATTAGGATTAGGGTTAGGGTTAGGGTTAGGGGATGGGTTTGTGTTAGGGTTAGGGTTAGGATTAGGTTTAGGATTAGGGTTAGGGTTAGGGTTAGGATTAGGGTTAGGTTTAGGTTTTGGGTTAGGCTTAGGGTTAGGTTTAATGTTAGGGTTTTGATTAGGGTTAGGGTTACGATTAGAGTTAGGTTTAGGGTTTTGGTTTGGTTTAATGTTAGGGTTAGGATTTAGGTTAGTGTTAGGGTTAGGGTTAGTGTTAGGGTTAGGGTTTGGGTTAGGGTTAGGGTTAGGGTTAGGGTTTCGGTTAGGGTTAGGGTTAGCGTGAAGGTTATGTTTAGGGTATTGGTTAGGGTTAGGGTTTAGGGTTAAGGTTAGAAATAGGGTTAGGGTTAGGGTTAGGGTTAGGGTTAGTGTTAGGAATAGCGTTAGGGTTATTGTTAGGGTTTGGGTTAGTGTTTGGGTTAGGGTTAGGGTTCGAATTAGGGTTAGAGTTTGAGTTAGGGTTAAGTTTAGGGTTACGGTGTGGGTTAGGGTTTGGGTTAATGTTAGGTTTAGGGTTAGGGTTAGGAATAGGGTTAGGGTTAGGGTTTGGGTTAGGGTTAGGTTTAGGATTAGGGTTTGGGTTAGGGTTCGAGTTAGGGTTTGTTTTTGCGTTAGGGTTAGGGTTAGGATTAGATTAGGGTTAGGTTTAGGTTTAGGGTTTGGGTAAGGGTTAGGGTTAGGGTTAGGGATAGGGTTAGGGTTTGGTTTAGGGTGAGTGTTATTTTTTGGGTTAGGTTTAGGGTTAGGATAAGGGTTAGGGTTAGGTTAGGGTTAGGGTTAGGGTTAGGGTTAGTGTTAGGAATAGGGTTAGTGTTAGCGTTATTGTTAGGGTTTGGGTTAGGGTTTGGATTAGGGTTAGGTTTAGGTTTTGGGTTAGGGTTAGAGTTAAGGTTAGAGTTTGAGTTAGGGTTAGGGTTCGGGTTAGGGATAGGGTTTGGGTTAAGGTTTAGGGTTAGGGCTTTGGTTAGGGTTTGGGTTAAGGTTAGGTTTAGGGTTATGGTTAGGAATAGGGTTAGGGTTAGGGTTTGGGTTAGGGTTAGTGTTAGGATTAGGGTTAGGGTTAGGGTTCGGGTTAGGGTTAGTTTTTGGGTTAGGGTTAGGGTTAGGATTACGGTTAGGGTTAGGTTTAGGTTTAGGGTTTAGGTAAGGGTTAGGGTTTGGTTTAGTTTTAGGGTTAGGTTTAGGTTTAGGGTTTGGGTAAGGGTTATTATTTAGGTTAGTGTTAGGGTTAGGGTTAGTGTTAGGGTTAGGGTTTGGGTTAGGGTTAGGTTAGGGTTAGGGTTAGGATTTGGGTTAGGGTTTGGATTAGGGTTAGGGTTAGGTTTTGGGTCAGGGTTTGGGTTAAGGTTAGGTTTAGGGTTAATGTTAGGAATAGGGTTTGGGTTAGGTTTAGGTTTTTGGTTAGGTTTAGGGTTAGGGTTAGGGTTTGGGTTAGGGTTAGGTTTAGCGTGAACGTTATGTTTAGGGTATTGGTTAGGGTTAGTGTTTAGGGTTAGGGTTACGAATAGGTTTAGGGTTAGGGTTAGTGTTAGTGTTAGGTATAGGGTTAGGGTTAGAGTTATTGTTAGGGTTTGCGTGAGTGTTTGGGTTAGGGTTAGGGTTCGAATTAGGGTTAGAGTTTGAGTTAGGGTTAAGTTTAGGGTTAGGGTTTCGGTTAGGGTTTGGGTTAAGGTTAGATTTAGGGTTAGGATTAGGAATAGGGTTAGGGTTAGGGTTTGGGTTAGTGTTTGGGTTAAGGTTAGGTTTAGGGTTATGGTTAGGAATAGGGTTAGGGTTAGGGTTAGGATTAGGGTTTGGGTTAGGGTTCGGGTTAGGGTTAGTTTTTCGGTTAGGCTTAGGGTTAGGATTAGGGTTAGGTTTAGGTTTAGGTTTAGGGTTTGGGTAAGGGTTAGGGTTTGGGTTAGGGTTAGGGTTAGGGTTTGGTTTAGGGTTAGTGTTATTTTTTGGGTTAGGTTTAGGGTGAGGATAAGGGTTAGGGTTAGGTTTAGGGTTAGGGTTTGGGTTAGGGTTAGGGTTAGGGTTAGGGTTAGGGTTAGGTTTTGAGTTAGGGTTAGGTTTAGGGTTAGGGTTTGGGTTAGGGTTAAGGTTAGGGGATGGGTTTGTGTTAAGGTTAGGTTTAGGGTTAGGATTAGGGTTAGCGTTAGGGTTAGGATTACGGTTAGGTTTAGGTTTTGGGTTAGGTTTAGGGTTAGGTTTAATGTTAGGGTTTTGATTAGGGTTAGGGTTAGGGTTAGGTTTAGGGTTTGGGGTAGGGTTGGGGTTAGGATTTGGGTTAGTGTTAGGGTTAGGGTTAGTGTTAGGGTTTGGGTTTGGGTTAGGGTTAGTGTTAGGGTTATGTTTAGGTTTTTGCTTAGGTTTAGGGTTAGGGTTAGTGTTTGGGTTAGGGTTAGGGTTAGGGTGAAGGTTATGTTTAGGGTATTGGTTAGGGTTAGGGTTTAGGGTTAGGGTTAGGAATAGGGTTAGGTTTAGGGTTAGGGTTAGTGTTAGGAATAGGGTTAGGGTTATTGTTAGTGTTTGGGTTAGTGTTTGGGTTAGGGTTAGGATTCGAGTTAGGGATAGAGTTTGAGTTAGGGTTAGGTTTAGGGTTAGGGTTTGGGTTAAGGTTAGCTTTACGGTTAGGGTTAGGAATAGGGTTAGGGTTACGGTTTGGGTTAGCATTAGGGTTAGGATTAGGTTTTGGGTTAGGGTTCGAGTTAGGGTTAGTTTTTCGGTTAGGGTTAGGGTTAGGATTAGGGTTAGGGTTAGGTTTAGGTTTACGGTTTGGTTAAGGGTTAGTGTTTGGGTTAGGGTTAGGGTTAGGGTTAGGGTTAGGTTTAGGGTTAGTGTTATGTTTAGGATTAGGGTTATGGTTAGTGTTAGGGTTATGGTTTGGGTTAGGGTTAGGGTTTGAGTTAGGGTTAGCGTTAGGTTTAGGATTAGGATTAGTGTTAGGGTTAGGGTTTGGGTTAGGGTTAGGGTTTAGTTTTGTGTTAGGGTTAGGGTTAGGATTAGGGTTAGGGTTAGGTTTAGGAATAGGGTTAGGGTTAGGATTATTGTTAGGGTTTGTGTTAGGGTTCGGAAAAGGGTTAGGGTTTGGGTTAGGGTTAGAGTTAGGGTTTGAGTTAGGGTTTCGGTTAAGGTTAGGGTTAGAGTTAGGGGTTGGGTATGGGTTAGGGTTAGGTTTAGGGTTACGATTATGTTTAGGGTAGGAGTTAGGATTAGGGTTAGGTTTAGGGTTTGGGTTAGTGTTAGGGTTAGGGTTAGGGTTAGGGTTAGGGTTAGGATTAGGGTTAGGGTTAGGATTAGAGTTAGTGTTAGGCTTTTGGTTTCGGTTAGGTTTAGGGTTAGGTTTTGGTTTGTCTTAGGGTAAGTGTTAGTGTTAGGGTTAGGGTTTGGTTTAGGGTTAGTGTTAGGTTTAGGATTAGGGTTAGGGTTACTGTTAGGGTTAGGGTTTGTCTTAGGGTTAGGGTTTGAGTTAGGGTTAGGGTTTGGGTTAGATTTACGGTTAGGTTTTGGGTTAAGGTTAGGTTTAGGGTTAAGGTTAGGAATAGGGTTAGGGTTAGGGTTAGGGTTAATGTTAGTGTTTTGATTAGCGTTAGGGTTAGGATTAGAGTTAGGGTTAGGGTTTTGGTTTGGGTTAGGGTTAGGGTTAGGGTTAGGGTTTGAGTTAGGGTTAGGGTTAGGTTTAGGGTTTGGGTTTGGGTTAGGGTTAGCGTGAGGGTTACGTTTAGGGTATTGGTTAGGGTAAGGGTTTAGGGTTAGGGTTAGGAATAGGGTTAGGGTTAGGGTTAGTGTTAGGAATATGGTTACTGTTAGGGTTATTGTTAGGGTTTGGGTTAGGGTTTGGATTAGGGTTAGGTTTAGGTTTTGAGTTATGGTTAGAGTTAGGGTTAGAGTTTGAGTTAGGGTTAGGGTTAGGGTTAGGGATAGGGTTTGGGTTAGGGTTTCGTGTTAGGGTTTGGGTTAGTGTTTGGGTTAAGGTTAGGTTTAGGGTTATGGTTAGGAATAGGGTTAGGGTAAGGGTTAGGATTAGGGTTTGGTTTAGGGTTCGGGTTAGGGTTAGTTTTTCGGTTAGGCTTAGGTTTAGGATTAGGGTTAGGTTTAGGTTTAGGTTTAGGGTTTGGGTAAGGGTTAGGGTTTGGGTTAGGGTTAGGGTTAGGGTTAGGGTTAGGGTTTGGTTTAGGGTTAGTGTTATTTTTTGGGTTAGGTTTAGGGTGAGGGTAAGGGTTAGGGTTAGGTTTAGGGTTAGGGTTTGGGTGAGGGTTAGGGTTACGGTTTGAGTTAGGGTTAGGGTTAGAGTTAGGGTTAGGGTTAGGGTTTGGGTTATTGTTAGGGTTAGTTTTTGGGTTAGGGTTAGGGTTAGGATTAGGGTTAGGGTTAGATTTAGGGTTAGCGTTTGGGTTAGGGTTAGGGTTAGGGTTAGGGTTTGAGTTAGGGTTAGGTTTAGGGTAAGGGTTTGGGTTAGGGTTAGGGTTAGGGTTAGGGGTTGGGTTTGTGTTAGGGTTAGAGTTAGGGTTAGGATTAGGGTTAGGGTTAGGGTTAGGATTAGGGTTAGGTTTAGGTTTGGGGTTAGGGTTAGGGTTAGGTTTAATGTTAGGGTTTTGATTAGGGTTAGGGTTAGGATTAGAGTTAGGTTTAGGGTTTTGGTTTGGGTTAATGTTAGGGTTAGGATTTGGGTTGGTGTTAGGGTTAGGGTTAGTGTTAGGGTTAGGTTTTGGGTTAGGGTTAGGTTAGGGTTAGGGTTAGGATTTGGGTTTGGGTTTGGATTAGGGTTAGGGTTAGTGTTAGTGTTAGAGTTAGGGTTTGGGTCAGGGTTTCGCTTAAGGTTAGGTTTAGGGTTAATGTTAGGAATAGGGTTAGGGTTAGTTTTAGGTTTTTGGTTAGGTTTAGGGTTAGGGTTAGGGTTTGGGTTAGGGTTAGGTTTAGCGTGAGGTTTATGTTTAGGGTATTGGTTAGGGTCAGGGTTTAGGGTTAGGGTTAGGAATAGGGTTAGGCTTAGGGCTAGGGGTAGGGTTAGGGTTAGTGTTAGGTATAGGGTTAGGGTTAGGGTTATTGTTAGGGTTTGGGTTAGTGTTTGGTTTAGGGTTAGGCTTCGGATTAGGGTTCGAGTTTCACTTAGGGTTAAGTCTAGGGTTAGGGTTTCGGTTAGGGTTTGGGTTAAGGTTAGGTTTAGGGTTAGGATTTGGAATAGGGTTAGGGTTAGGGTTTGGGTTAGGGTTAGGATTAGAGTTTGGGTTAGGGTTCGAGTTAGGGTTAGTTTTTGGGTTAGGGTTAGGGTTAGGATTAGATTAGGGTTAGGTTTAGGTTTAGGGTTTGGGTAAGGGTTAGGGTTAGGGTTATGGTTAGGGTTAGTGTTAGGGTTAGGGTTTGGGTTAGGATTAGAATTAGGCTTAGGGTTAGGGTTTGGGATAGGCTTAGGGTTAGGTTGAGTGTTAGGTTTAGGGTTTGGGTTAGGGTTAGAATTTGGGTTAGGGTTAGCGTTAGGGTTAGGATTAGGATTAGGGTTAAGATTAGGGATTGGCTTAGGGTTAGGGTGAGGGTTAGCGTTTGGGTTAGGGTTAGGTTTAGGGTTAGGGTTTGGGTTAGGATTTGGTTTAAATTTAGGGTTAGGGTTAGGATTAGCAATAGGGTTAGGGTTAGGGTTAGGGTTAGATTTAGGTTTAGGTTTAGGGTTTGGTTTAGGGTTAAGGTTAGGGTTAGGGTTTGGGTTTGGGTTAGGTTTAAGGTTAGGGTTTGAGTTAGGTTTGTGGTTACGGTGTGGTTTTGGGTTAGGATTAGTGTTAGGGTTAGGGATAGGGTTAGGATTAGTTTTAGGGTTAGGTTTAGGGTTAGAGTTAGGGTTTGGTTTAGGGTTAGGGTTAGTGTTAGGTTTAGGTTTTGGGTTAGGTTTAGAGTTAGGGTTATGGTTTGGGTTCGGTTTCGAATTAGGATTAGGGTTAGGGTTAGGGTTAGGGTTAGGGGATGGGTTTGTGTTAGGGTTAGGGTTAGGGTTAGGTTTAGGATTA
>JAJHUQ010000057.1:685000-690000 GCA_035773235.1 Eospalax fontanierii | reverse complement strand
ATTACGAATAGGTTTAGGGTTAGGGTTAGGGTTAGTGTAAGGTATAGGGTTAGGGTTAGGGTTATTGTTAGGGTTTGGGTTTTAGTTTGGGTTAGGTTTAGGGTTCGAATTAGGGTTAGAGTTTGAGTTAGGGTTAAGTTTAGGGTTAGGGTTTCGGTTAGGGTTTGGGTTAAGATTAGGTTTAGGGTTAGGATTAGGAATAGGGTTAGTGTTAGGGTTTGGGGTAGGGCTAGGATTTAAGTTTGGGTTAGGGTTTGATTTAAGGTTAGTTTTTGGGTTAGGGTTAGGGTTAGGATTAGATTAGGGTTAGGTTTAGGTTTAGGGTTTGGGTAATGGTTAGGGTTATGGTTAGGGTTAGGGGTTGGTTTAGGGTTAGTGTTATTTTTTGGGTTAGGTTTAGGGTTAGGGTATGGGTTAGGGTTAGGTTTAGGGTTAGGGTTTGGGTTAGGGTTAGGGGTAGGGTTAGGTTTTGAGTTAGGGTTAGGTTTAGGGTTAGGGTTTGGGTTAGGGTTAAGGTTAGGGGATGGGTTTGTGTTAAGGTTAGGTTTAGGGTTAGGATTAGGGTTAGGGTTAGGGTTAGGATTACGGTTAGGTTTAGGTTTTGGGTTAGGTTTAGGGTTAGGTTTAATGTTAGGGTTTTGATTAGGGTTAGGGTTAGGGTTAGGCTTAGGGTTAGGGTTAGGGTTAGGGTTAGGATTTGGGTTAGTGTTAGGGTTAGCATTAGTGTTAGGGTTTGGGTTTGGGTTAGGGTTAGTGTTAGGGTTATGTTTAGGTTTTTGCTTAGGTTTAGGGTTAGGGTTAGTGTTTGGGTTAGGGTTAGGGTTAGGGTGAAGGTTATGTTTAGGGTATTGGTTAGGGTTAGGGTTTAGGGTTAGGGTTAGGAATAGGGTTAGGTTTAGGGTTAGGGTTAGTGTTAGGAATAGGGTTAGGGTTATTGTTAGTGTTTGGGTTAGTGTTTGGGTTAGGGTTAGGGTTGGAGTTAGGGATAGAGTTTGAGTAAGGGTTAGGGTTAGGGTAAGGCTATGGGTTAGTCTTAGGGTTAGTGTTAGTGTTAGTGTTAGGGTTTGGGTTAGGGTTAGGGTTTGAGTTAGGGTTAGCCTTAGGGTTAGGATTAGGATTAGTGTTAGGGTTAGGGTTTGGGTTAGGGTTAGGGTTAGGGTTAGTTTTTGGGTTAGGGTTAGGGTTAGGATTAGGGTTAGGGTTAGGGTTAGGGTTTGGTTGAGGGTTAGTGTTATTTTTTGGGTTAGTTTTAGGGTTAGGGTATGGGTTAGGGTTAGGTTTAGGGTTAGGGTTTGGGTTAGGGTTAGGGTTAGGGTTAGGGTTAGGGTTAGGGTTAGGTTTAGCGTGAACGTTATGTTTAGGGTATTGGTTAGGGTTAGGGTTTAGGGTAGGATTACGAATAGGTTTAGGGTTAGGGTTAGGGTTAGTGTAAGGTATAGGGTTAGGGTTAGGGTTATTGTTAGGGTTTGGGTTAGTGTTTGGGTTAGGTTTAGGGTTCGAATTAGGGTTAGAGTTTGAGTTAGGGTTAAGTTTAGGGTTAGGGTTTCGGTTAGGGTTTGGGTTAAGATTAGGTTTAGGGTTAGGATTAGGAATAGGGTTAGTGTTAGGGTTTGGGTTAGGGTTAGGATTAGAGTTTGGGTTAGGGTTTGATTTAGGGTTAGCGTTAGGTTTAGGATTAGGATTAGTGTTAGGGTTAGGGTTTGGGTTAGGGTTAGGGTTAGATTAGGGTTAGGTTTAGGTTTAGGGTTTGGGTAATGGTTAGGGTTATGGTTAGGGTTAGGGGTTGGTTTAGGGTTAGTGTTATTTTTTGGGTTAGGTTTAGGGTTAGGGTATGGGTTAGGGTTAGGTTTAGGGTTAGGGTTTGGGTTAGGGTTAGGGGTAGGGTTAGGTTTTGAGTTAGGGTTAGGTTTAGGGTTAGGGTTTGGGTTAGGGTTAAGGTTAGGGGATGGGTTTGTGTTAAGGTTAGGTTTAGGGTTAGGATTAGGGTTAGGGTTAGGGTTAGGATTACGGTTAGGTTTAGGTTTTGGGTTAGGTTTAGGGTTAGGTTTAATGTTAGGGTTTTGATTAGGGTTAGGGTTAGGGTTAGGCTTAGGGTTAGGGTTAGGGTTAGGGTTAGGATTTGGGTTAGTGTTAGGGTTAGCATTAGTGTTAGGGTTTGGGTTTGGGTTAGGGTTAGTGTTAGGGTTATGTTTAGGTTTTTGCTTAGGTTTAGGGTTAGGGTTAGTGTTTGGGTTAGGGTTAGGGTTAGGGTGAAAGTTATGTTTAGGGTATTGGTTAGGGTTAGGGTTTAGGGTTAGGGTTAGGAATAGGGTTAGGTTTAGGGTTAGGGTTAGTGTTAGGAATAGGGTTAGGGTTATTGTTAGTGTTTGGGTTAGTGTTTGGGTTAGGGTTAGGGTTCGAGTTAGGGATAGAGTTTGAGTTAGGGTTAGGTTTAGGGTTAGGGTTTGGGTTAGGGTTTGGGTTAATGTTACGTTTAGGGTTAGGGTTAGGAATAGGGTTAGGGTTACGGTTTGGGTTAGCATTAGGGTTAGGATTAGGTTTTGGGTTAGGGTTCGAGTTAGAGTTAGTTTTTCGGTTAGGTTTGGGGTTAGGATTAGGGTTAGGGTTAGGTTTAGGTTTCCGGTTTGGTTAAGGGTTAGTGTTTGGGTTAGGGTTAGGGTTAGGGTTAGGTTTAGGGTTAGTGTTATGTTTAGGATTAGGGTTATGGTTAGTGTTAGGGTTATGGTTTGGGTTAGGGTTAGGGTTTGAGTTAGGGTTAGCGTTAGGTTTAGGATTAGGATTAGTGTTAGGGTTAGGGTTTGGGTTAGGGTTAGGGTTAGTTTTTGGGTTAGGGTTAGGGTTAGGATTAGGGTTAGGGTTAGGTTTAGGAATAGGGTTAGGGTTACGATTATTGTTAGGGTTTGTGTTAGGGTTCGGAAAAGGGTTAGGGTTAGGTTTAGGGTTAGGGTTTGGGTTAGTGTTAGAGTTAGGGTTTGAGTTAGGGTTTCGGTTAGGGTTAGGGTTAGAGTTAGGGGTTGGGTATGGGTTAGGGTTAGGTTTAGGGTTACGATTATGGTTAGGGTAGGAGTTAGGATTAGGGTTAGGTTTAGGGTTTGGGTTAGTGTTAGGGTTAGGGTTAGGGTTAGGTTTAGGATTAGGGTTATGGTTAGGATTAGAGTTAGTGTTAGGCTTTTGGTTTCGGTTAGGTTTAGGGTTAGGTTTTGGTTTGTCTTAGGGTAAGTGTTAGTGTTAGGGTTAGGGTTTGGTTTAGGGTTAGTGTTAGGTTTAGGATTAGGGTTAGGGTTACTGTTAGGGTTAGGGTTTGTCTTAGGGTTAGGGTTTGAGTTAGGGTTAGGGTTTGGGTTAGATTTACGGTTAGGTTTTGGGTTAAGGTTAGGTTTAGGGTTAAGGTTAGTAATAGGGTTAGGGTTAGGGTTAGGGTTAATGTTAGGGTTTTGATTAGCGTTAGGGTTAGGATTAGAGTTAGGGTTAGGGTTTTGGTTTGGGTTAGGGTTAGGGTTAGGGTTAGGGTTTGAGTTAGGGTTAGGGTTAGGTTTAGGGTTTGGGTTTGGGTTAGGGTTAGCCTGAGGGTTACGTTTAGGGTATTGGTTAGGGTAAGGGTTTAGGGTTAGTGTTAGGAATAGGGTTAGGGTTAGGGTTAGGGTTAGTGTTAGGAATATGGTTAGTGTTAGGGTTATTGTTAGGGTTTGGGTTAGGGTTTGGATTAGGGTTAGGTTTAGGTTTTGAGTTAGGGTTAAAGTTAGGGTTAGAGTTTGAGTTAGGGTTAGGGTTAGGGTTAGGGATAGGGTTTGGGTTAGGGTTTAGTGTTAGGGTTTGGGTTAGTGTTTGGGTTAAGGTTAGGTTTAGGGTTATGGTTAGGATTAGAGTTAGGGTTAGGGTTAGGATTAGGGTTTGGGTTAGGGTTCGGGTTAGGGTTAGTTTTTCGGTTAGACTTAGGTTTAGGATTAGGGTTAGGTTTAGGTTTAGGTTTAGGGTTTGGGTAAGGGTTAGGGTTTGGGTTAGGGTTAGGGTTAGGGTTAGGGTTATGGTTTGGTTTAGGGTTAGTGTTATTTTTTGGGTTAGGTTTAGGGTGAGGGTAAGGGTTAGGGTTAGGTTTAGGGTTAGGGTTTGGGTTAGGGTTAGGGTTAGGGTTTGAGTTAGGGTTAGGGTTAGAGTTAGGGTTAGGGTTAGGGTTTGGGTTATTGTTAGGGTTAGTTTTTGGGTTAGGGTTAGGGTTAGGATTAGGGTTAGGGTTAGATTTAGGTTTAGCGTTTGGGTTAGGGTTAGGGTTAGGGTTATGGTTTGAGTTAGGGTTAGGTTTAGGGTTAGGGTTTGGGTTAGGGTTAGGGTTAGGGTTAGGGGTTGGGTTTGTGTTAGGGTTAGAGTTAGGGTTAGGATTACGGTTAGGGTTAGGATTAGAATTAGGGTTAGGTTTAGGTTTTGGGTTAGGGTTAGGGTTAGGTTTAATGTTAGGGTTTTGATTAGGGTTATGGTTAGGATTAGAGTTAGGTTTAGGGTTTTGGTTTGGGTTAATGTTAGGGTTAGGATTTGGGTTGGTGTTAGGGTTAGGGTTAGTGTTAGGGTTAGGGTTTGGGTTAGGGTTAGGTTAGGGTTAGGGTTAGGATTTGGGTTAGGGTTAGGGTTTGGGTCAGGGTTTCGGTTAAGGTTAGGTTTAGGGTTAATGTTAGGAATAGGGTTAGGGTTAGTTTTAGGTTTTTGGTTAGGTTTAGGGTTAGCGTTATGGTTTGAGTAAGGGTCAGGTTTAGCGTGAAGTTTATGTTTAGGGTATTGGTTAGGGTTAGGGTTTAGGGTTAGGGTTAGGAATAGGTTTAGGTTTAGGGTTAGGGTTAGGGTTAGGGTTAGTGTTAGGTATAGGGTTAGGGTTAGGGTTATTGTTAGGGTTTGTGTTAGTGTTTGGGTTAGGGTTAGGGTTCGAATTAGTGTTAGAGTTTGAGTTAGGGTTAAGTTTAGGGTTAGTGTTTCGGTTAGGGCTTGGGTTAAGGTTAGGTTTAGGGTTAGGA
>JAJHUQ010000057.1:665000-680000 GCA_035773235.1 Eospalax fontanierii | reverse complement strand
TTAGGGTTAAGTTTTGTGTTAGGGTTAGGGTTAGGATTAGGGTTAGGGTTAGGTTTAGGAATAGGGTTAGGGTTAGGATTATTGTTAGGGTTTGTGTTAGGGTTCGGAAAAGGGTTAGGGTTTGGGTTAGGGTTAGAGTTAGGGTTTGAGTTAGGGTTTCGGTTAGGGTTAGGGTTAGAGTTAGGGGTTGGGTATGGGTTAGGGTTAGGTTTAGGGTTACGATTATGGTTAGGGTAGGAGTTAGGATTAGGGTTAGGTTTAGGGTTTGGTTTAGTGTTAGGGTTAGGGTTAGGTTTAGGGTTAGGATTAGGGTTAGGGTTAGGATTAGAGTTAGTGTTAGGCTTTTGGTTTCGGTTAGGTTTAGGGTTAGGTTTTGGTTTGTCTTAGGGTAAGTGTTAGTGTTAGGGTTAGGGTTTGGTTTAGGGTTAGTGTTAGGTTTAGGATTAGGGTTAGGGTTACTGTTAGGGTTAGGGTTTGTCTTAGGGTTAGGGTTTGAGTTAGGGTTAGGGTTTGGGTTAGATTTACGGTTAGGTTTTGGGTTAAGGTTAGGTTTAGGGTTAAGGTTAGGAATAGGGTTAGGGTTAGGGTTAGGGTTAATGTTACGGTTTTGATTAGCGTTAGGGTTAGGATTAGAGTTAGGGTTAGGGTTTTGGTTTGGGTTAGGGTTAGGGTTAGGGTTAGGGTTTGAGTTAGGGTTAGGGTTAGGTTTAGGGTTTGGGTATGGGTTAGGGTTAGCGTGAGGGTTACGTTTAGGGTATTGGTTAGGGTAAGGGTTTAGGGTTAGGGTTAGGAATAGGGTTAGGGTTAGGGTTAGTGTTAGGAATATGGTTAGTGTTAGGGTTATTGTTAGGGTTTGGGTTAGGGTTTGGATTAGGGTTAGGTTTAGGTTTTGAGTTAGGGTTAGAGTTAGGGTTAGAGTTTGAGTTAGGGTTAGGGTTAGTGTTAGGGATAGGGTTTGGGTTAGGATTTAGTGTTAGGGTTTGGGTTAGTGTTTGGGTTAAGGTTAGGTTTAGGGTTATGGTTAGGAATAGGGTTAGGGTAAGGGTTAGGATTAGGGTTTGGGTTAGGGTTCGGGTTAGGGTTAGTTTTTCGGTTAGGCTTAGGTTTAGGATTAGGGTTAGGTTTAGGTTTAGGTTTAGGGTTAGGGTTAGGGTTAGGGTTTGGGTTAGGGTTAGGGTTAGGGTTAGGGTTTGGTTTAGGGTTAGTGTTATTTTTTGGGTTAGGTTTAGGGTGAGGGTAAGGGTTAGGGTTAGCTTTAGGGTTAGGGTTTGGGTGAGGGTTAGGGTTAGGGTTTGAGTTAGGGTTAGGGTTAGAGTTAGGGTTAGGGTTAGGGTTTGGGTTATTGTTAGGGTTAGTTTTTGGGTTAGGGTTAGGGTTAGGATTAGGGTTAGGGTTAGATTTAGGGTTAGCGTTTGGGTTAGGGTTAGGGTTAGGGTTAGGTTTTGAGTTAGGGTTAGGTTTAGGGTAAGGGTTTGGGTTAGGGTTAGGGTTAGGGTTAGGGGTTGGGTTTGTGTTAGGGTTAGAGTTAGGGTTAGGATTAGGGTTAGGGTTAGGGTTAGGATTAGGGTTAGGTTTAGGTTTGGGGTTAGGGTTAGGGTTAGGTTTAATGTTAGGGTTTTGATTAGGGTTAGGGTTAGGATTAGAGTTAGGTTTAGGGTTTTGGTTTGGGTTAATGTTAGGGTTAGGATTTGGGTTTGTGTTAGGGTTAGGGTTAGTGTTAGGGTTAGGGTTTGGGTTAGGGTTAGGTTAGGGTTAGGGTTAGGATTTGGGTTTGGGTTTGGATTAGGGTTAGGGTTAGGGTTAGGGTTAGAGTTAGGGTTTGGGTCAGGGTTTCGGTTAAGGTTAGGTTTAGGGTTAATGTTAGGAATAGGGTTAGGGTTAGTTTTAGGTTTTTGGTTAGGTTTAGGGTTAGGGTTAGGGTTTGGGTTAGGGTTAGGTTTAGCGTGAGGTTTATGTTTAGGGTATTGGTTAGGGTCAGGGTTTAGGGTTAGGGTTAGGAATAGGTTTAGGTTTAGGGTTAGGGTTAGGGTTAGTGTTAGGTATAGGGTTAGGGTTAGGGTTATTGTTAGGGTTTGGGTTAGTGTTTGGGTTAGGGTTAGGGTTCGAATTAGGGTTAGAGTTTGAGTTAGGGTTAAGTTTAGGGTTAGGGTTTCGGTTAGGGTTTGGGTTAAGGTTAGGTTTAGGGTTAGGATTTGGAATAGGGTTAGGGTTAGGGTTTGGGTTAGGGTTAGGATTAGAGTTTGGGTTAGGGTTCGAGTTAGGGTTAGTTTTTGGGTTAGGGTTAGGGTTAGGATTAGATTAGGGTTAGGTTTAGGTTTAGGGTTTGGGTAAGGGTTAGGGTTAGGGTTATGGTTAGGGTTAGTGTTAGGGTTAGGGTTTGGGTTAGGATTAGAATTAGGCTTAGGGATAGGGTTTGGGATAGGCTTAGGGGTAGGTTGAGTGTTAGGTTTAGGGTTTGGGTTAGGGTTAGAATTTGGGTTAGGGTTAGCGTTAGGGTTAGGATTAGGATTAGGGTTAAGATTAGGGATTGGGTTAGGGTTAGGGTGAGGGTTAGCGTTTGGGTTAGGGTTAGGTTTAGGGTTAGGGTTTGGGTTAGGATTTGGTTTAAATTTAGGGTTAGGGTTAGGATTAGCAATAGGGTTAGGGTTAGGGTTAGGGTTTGGTTTAGGTTTAGGTTTAGGGTTTGGTTTAGGGTTAAGGTTAGGGTTAGGGTTTGGGTTTGGGTTAGGTTTAAGGTTAGGGTTTGAGTTAGGTTTGTGGTTACGCTGTGGTTTTGGGTTAGGATTAGTGTTAGGGTTAGGGATAGGGTTAGGATTAGTTTTAGGGTTAGGTTTAGGGTTAGAGTTAGGGTTTGGTTTAGGGTTAGGGTTAGTGTTAGGTTTAGGTTTTGGGTTAGGTTTAGAGTTAGGGTTATGGTTTGGGTTCGGTTTAGAATTAGGATTAGGGTTAGGGTTAGGGTTAGGGGATGGGTTTGTGTTAAGGTTAGGGTTAGGGTTAGGGTTAGGATTAGGGTTAGGGTTAGGGTTAGGATTAGGGTTAGGTTTAGGTTTTGGGTTAGGCTTAGGGTTAGGTTTAATGTTAGGGTTTTGATTAGGGTTAGGGTTACGATTAGAGTTAGGTTTAGGGTTTTGGTTTGGGTTAATGTTAGGGTTAGGATTTAGGTTAGTGTTAGGGTTAGGGTTAGTGTTAGGGTTAGGGTTTGGGTTAGGGTTAGGGTTAGGGTTAGGGTTTCGGTTAGGGTTAGGGTTAGCGTGAAGGTTATGTTTAGGGTATTGGTTAGGGTTAGGGTTTAGGGTTAGGGTTAGAAATAGGGTTAGGGTTAGGGTTAGGGTTAGGGTTAGGGTTAGTGTTCGGAATAGCGTTAGGGTTATTGTTAGGGTTTGGGTTAGTGTTTGGGTTAGGGTTAGGGTTCGAATTAGGGTTAGAGTTTGAGTTAGGGTTAAGTTTAGGGTTACGGTGTGGGTTAGGGTTTGTGTTAATGTTAGGTTTAGGGTTAGGTTTAGGAATAGGGTTAGGGTTAGGGTTTGGGTTAGGGTTAGGTTTAGGATTAGGGTTTGGGTTAGGGTTCGAGTTAGGGTTTGTTTTTGCGTTAGGGTTAGGGTTAGGATTAGATTAGGGTTAGGTTTAGGTTTAGGGTTTGGGTAAGGGTTAGGGTTAGGGTTAGGGTTAGGGTTAGGGTTTGGTTTAGGGTGAGTGTTATTTTTTGGGTTAGGTTTAGGGTTAGGATAAGGGTTAGGGTTAGGTTAGGGTTAGGGTTAGGGTTAGGGTTAGGTTTAGGGTTAGGAATAGGGTTAGTGTTAGCGTTATTGTTAGGGTTTGGGTTAGGGTTTGGATTAGGGTTAGGTTTAGGTTTTGGGTTAGGGTTAGAGTTAAGGTTAGAGTTTGAGTTAGGGTTAGGGTTCGGGTTAGGGATAGGGTTTGGGTTAAGGTTTAGGGTTAGGGTTTTGGTTAGGGTTTGGGTTAAGGTTAGGTTTAGGGTTATGGTTAGGAATAGGGTTAGGGTTAGGGTTTGGGTTAGGGTTAGTGTTAGGATTAGGGTTAGGGTTAGGGTTCGGGTTAGGGTTAGTTTTTGGGTTAGGGTTGGGGTTAGGATTACGGTTAGGGTTAGGTTTAGGTTTAGGGTTTAGGTAAGGGTAAGGGTTTGGTTTAGGTTTAGGGTTAGGTTTAGGTTTAGGGTTTGGGTAAGGGTTAGGATTTGGGTTAGTGTTAGGGTTAGGGTTAGTGTTAGGGTTAGGGTTTGGGTTAGGGTTAGGTTAGGGTTAGGGTTAGGATTTGGGTTAGGGTTTGGATTAGGGTTAGGGTTAGGTTTTGGGTCAGGGTTTGGGTTAAGGTTAGGTTTAGGGTTAATGTTAGGAATAGGGTTTGGGTTAGGTTTAGGTTTTTGGTTAGGTTTAGGGTTAGGGTTAGGGTTTGGGTTAGGGTTAGGTTTAGCGTGAACGTTATGTTTAGGGTATTGGTTAGGGTTAGTGTTTAGGGTTAGGGTTACGAATAGGTTTAGGGTTAGGGTTAGTGTTAGTGTTAGGTATAGGGTTAGGGTTAGAGTTATTGTTAGGGTTTGCGTGAGTGTTTGGGTTAGGGTTAGGGTTCGAATTAGGTTTAGAGTTTGAGTTAGGGTTAAGTTTAGGGTTAGGGTTTCGGTTAGGGTTTGGGTTAAGGTTAGATTTAGGGTTAGGATTAGGAATAGGGTTAGGGTTAGGGTTTGGGTTAGTGTTTGGGTTAAGGTTAGGTTTAGGGTTATGGTTAGGAATAGGGTTAGGGTTAGGGTTAGGATTAGGGTTTGGGTTAGGGTTCAGGTTAGGGTTAGTTTTTCGGTTAGGCTTAGGGTTAGGATTAGGGTTAGGTTTAGGTTTAGGTTTAGGGTTTGGGTAAGGGTTAGGGTTTGGGTTAGGGTTAGGGTTAGGGTTTGGTTTAGGGTTAGTGTTATTTTTTGGGTTAGGTTTAGGGTGAGGATAAGGGTTAGGGTTAGGTTTAGGGTTAGGGTTTGGGTTAGGGTTAGGGTTAGGGTTAGGGTTAGGTTTTGAGTTAGGGTTAGGTTTAGGGTTAGGGTTTGGGTTAGGGTTAAGGTTAGGGGATGGGTTTGTGTTAAGGTTAGGTTTAGGGTTAGGATTAGGGTTAGGGTTAGGGTTAGGATTACGGTTAGGTTTAGGTTTTGGGTTAGGTTTAGGGTTAGGTTTAATGTTAGGGTTTTGATTAGGGTTAGGGTTAGGTTTAGGTTTAGGGTTAGGGTTAGGGTTAGGGTTAGGATTTGGGTTAGTGTTAGGGTTAGGGTTAGTGTTAGGGTTTGGGTGTGGGTTAGGGTTAGTGTTAGGGTTATGTTTAGGTTTTTGCTTAGGTTTAGGGTTAGGGTTAGTGTTTGGGTTAGGGTTAGGGTTAGGGTGAAGGTTATGTTTAGGGTATTGGTTAGGGTTAGGGTTTAGGGTTAGTGTTAGGAATAGGGTTAGGTTTAGGGTTAGGGTTAGTGTTAGGAATAGGGTTAGGGTTATTGTTAGTGTTTGGGTTAGTGTTTGGGTTAGGGTTAGGGTTCGAGTTAGGGATAGAGTTTGAGTTAGGGTTAGGTTTAGGGTTAGGGTTTAGGTTAGGGTTTGGGTTAAGGTTAGGTTTAGGGTTAGGGTTAGGAATAGGGTTAGGGTTACGGTTTGGGTTAGCATTAGGGTTAGGATTAGGTTTTGGGTTAGGGTTCGAGTTAGGGTTAGTTTTTCGGTTAGGGTTAGGGTTAGGATTAGGGTTAGGGTTAGGTTTAGGTTTACGGTTTGGTTAAGGGTTAGTGTTTGGGTTAGGGTTAGGGTTAGGGTTAGGGTTAGGTTTAGGGTTAGTGTTATGTTTAGGATTAGGGTTATGGTTAGTGTTAGGGTTATGGTTTGGGTTAGGGTTAGGGTTTGAGTTAGGGTTAGCGTTAGGTTTAGGATTAGGATTAGTGTTAGGGTTAGGGTTTGGGTTAGGGTTAGGGTTTAGTTTTGTGTTAGGGTTAGGGTTAGGATTAGGGTTAGGGTTAGGTTTAGGAATAGGGTTAGGGTTAGGATTATTGTTAGGGTTTGTGTTAGGGTTCGGAAAAGGGTTAGGGTTTGGGTTAGGGTTAGAGTTAGGGTTTGAGTTAGGCTTTCGGTTAAGGTTAGGGTTAGAGTTAGGGGTTGCGTATGGGTTAGGGTTAGGTTTAGGGTTACGATTATGGTTAGGGTAGGAGTTAGGATTAGGGTTAGGTTTAGGGTTTGGGTTAGTGTTAGGGTTAGGGTTAGGGTTAGGGTTAGGATTAGGGTTAGGGTTAGGATTAGAGTTAGTGTTAGGCTTTTGGTTTCGGTTAGGTTTAGGGTTAGGTTTTGGTTTGTCTTAGGGTAAGTGTTAGTGTTAGGGTTAGGGTTTGGTTTAGGGTTAGTGTTAGGTTTAGGATTAGGGTTAGGGTTACTGTTAGGGTTAGGGTTTGTCTTAGGGTTAGGGTTTGAGTTAGGGTTAGGGTTTGGGTTAGATTTACGGTTAGGTTTTGGGTTAAGGTTAGGTTTAGGGTTAAGGTTAGGAATAGGGTTGGGTTAGGGTTAGGGTTAATGTTAGGGTTTTGATTAGCGTTAGGGTTAGGATTAGAGTTAGGGTTAGGGTTTTGGTTTGGGTTAGGGTTAGGGTTAGGGTTAGGGTTTGAGTTAGGGTTAGGGTTAGGTTTAGGGTTTGGGTTTGGGTTAGGGTTAGCGTGAGGGTTACGTTTAGGGTATTGGTTAGGGTAAGGGTTTAGGGTTAGGGTTAGGAATAGGGTTAGGGTTAGGGTTAGTGTTAGGAATATGGTTAGTGTTAGGGTTATTGTTAGGGTTTGGGTTAGGGTTTGGATTAGGGTTAGGTTTAGGTTTTGAGTTAGGGTTAGAGTTAGGGTTAGAGTTTGAGTTAGAGTTAGGATTAGGTTTAGGGATAGGGTTTGGGTTAGGGTTTAGTGTTAGGGTTTGGGTTAGTGTTTGGGTTAAGGTTAGGTTTAGGGTTATGGTTAGGAATAGGGTTAGGGTAAGGGTTAGGATTAGGGTTTGGGTTAGGGTTCGGGTTAGGGTTAGTTTTTCGGTTAGGCTTATGTTTAGGATTAGGGTTAGGTTTAGGTTTAGGTTTAGGGTTTGGGTAAGGGTTAGGGTTTGGTTAGGGTTAGTTTTAGGGTTAGGGTTTGGTTTAGGGTTAGTGTTATTTTTTGGGTTAGGTTTAGGGTGAGGGTAAGGGTTAGGGTTAGGTTTAGGGTTAGGGTTTGGGTGAGGGTTAGGGTTAGGGTTTGAGTTAGGGTTAGGGTTAGAGTTAGGGTTAGGGTTAGGGTTTGGGTTATTGTTAGGGTTAGTTTTTGGGTTAGGGTTAGGGTTAGGATTAGGGTTAGGGTTAGATTTAGGGTTAGCGTTTGGGTTAGGGTTAGGGTTAGGGTTAGGGTTTGAGTTAGCGTTAGGTTTAGGGTAAGGGTTTGGGTTAGGGTTAGGGTTAGGTTTAGGGGTTGGGTTTGTGTTAGGGTTAGAGTTAGGGTTAGGATTAGGGTTAGGGTTAGGGTTAGGATTAGGGTTAGGTTTAGGTTTGGGGTTAGGGTTAGAGTTAGGTTTAATGTTAGGGTTTTGATTAGGGTTAGGGTTAGGATTAGAGTTAGGTTTAGGGTTTTGGTTTGGGTTAATGTTAGGGTTAGGATTTGGGTTGGTGTTAGGGTTAGGGTTAGTGTTAGGGTTAGGGTTTGGGTTAGGGTTAGGTTAGGGTTAGGGTTAGGATTTGGGTTTGGGTTTGGATTAGGGTTAGGGTTAGGGTTAGGGTTAGAGTTAGGGTTTGGGTCAGGGTTTCGGTTAAGGTTAGGTTTAGGGTTAATATTAGGAATAGGGTTAGGGTTAGTTTTAGGTTTTTGGTTAGGTTTAGGGTTAGGGTTAGGGTTTGGGTTAGGGTTAGGTTTAGCGTGAGGTTTATATTTAGGGTATTGGTTAGGGTCAGGGTTTAGGGTTAGGGTTAGGAATAGGTTTAGGTTTAGGGTTAGGGCTAGGGTTAGGGTTAGTGTTAGGTATACGGTTAGGGTTAGGGTTATTGTTAGGGTTTGGGTTAGTGTTTGGGTTAGGGTTAGGGTTTGAATTAGGGTTAGAGTTTGAGTTAGGGTTAAGTTTAGGGTTAGGGTTTCGGTTAGGGTTTGGGTTAAGGTTAGGTTTAGGGTTAGGATTTGGAATAGGGTTAGGGTTAGGGTTTGGGTTAGGGTTAGGATGAGAGGTTGGGTTAGGGTTGGAGTTGGGGTTAGTTTTTGGGTTAGGGTTAGGGTTAGGATTAGATTAGGGTTAGGTTTAGGTTTAGGGTTTGGGTAAGGGTTAGGGTTAGGTTTATGGTTAGGGTTAGTGTTAGGGTTAGGGTTTGGGTTAGGATTAGAATTAGGCTTAGGGTTAGGGTTTGGGATAGGCTTAGGGTTAGGTTGAGTGTTAGGTTTAGGGTTTGGGTTAGGGTTAGAATTTGGGTTAGGGTTAGCGTTAGGGTTAGGATTAGGATTAGGGTTAAGATTAGGGATTGGCTTAGGGTTAGGGTGAGGGTTAGCGTTTGGGTTAGGGTTAGGTTTAGGGTTAGGGTTTGGGTTAGGATTTGGTTTAAATTTAGGGTTAGGGTTAGGATTAGCAATAGGGTTAGGGTTAGGGTTAGGGTTAGGTTTAGGTTTAGGTTTAGGGTTTGGTTTAGGGTTAAGGTTAGGGTTAGGGTATGGGTTTGGGTTAGGTTTAAGGTTAGGGTTTGAGTTAGGTTTGTGGTTACGGTGTGGTTTTGGGTTAGGATTAGTGTTAGGGTTAGGGATAGGGTTAGGATTAGTTTTAGGGTTAGGTTTAGGGTTAGAGTTAGGGTTTGGTTTAGGGTTAGGGTTAGTGTTAGGTTTAGGTTTTGGGTTAGGTTTAGAGTTAGGGTTATGGTTTGGGTTCGGTTTAGAATTAGGATTAGGGTTAGGGTTAGGGTTAGGGGATGGGTTTGTGTTAGGGTTAGGGTTAGGGTTAGGTTTAGGATTAGGGTTAGGGTTAGAGTTAGGATTAGGGTTAGGTTTAGGTTTTGGGTTAGGCTTAGGGTTAGGTTTAATGTTAGGGTTTTGATTAGGTTTAGGGTTACGATTAGAGTTAGGTTTAGGGTTTTGGTTTGGGTTAATGTTAGGGTTAGGATTTAGGTTAGTGTTAGGGTTAGGGTTAGTGTTAGGGTTAGGGTTTGGGTTAGGGTTAGGGTTAGGGTTAGGGTTTCGGTTAGGGTTAGGGTTAGCGTGAAGGTTATGTTTAGGGTATTGGTTCGGGTTAGGGTTTAGGATTAGGGTTAGAAATAGGGTTAGGGTTAGGGTTAGGGTTAGGGTTAGGGTTAGTGTTAGGAATAGCGTTAGGGTTATTGTTAGGGTTTGGGTTAGTGTTTGGGTTAGGGTTAGGGTTCGAATTAGGGTTAGAGTTTGAGTTAGGGTTAAGTTTAGGGTTACGGTGTGGGTTAGGGTTTGGGTTAATGTTAGGTTTAGGGTTAGGGTTAGGAATAGGGTTAGGGTTAGGGTTTGGGTTAGGGTTAGGTTTAGGATTAGGGTTTGGGTTAGGGTTCGAGTTAGGGTTTGTTTTTGCGTTAGGGTTAGGGTTAGGATTAGATTAGGGTTAGGTTTAGGTTTAGGGTTTGGGTAAGGGTTAGGGTTAGGGTTAGGGTTTGGTTTAGGGTGAGTGTTATTTTTTGGGTTAGGTTTAGGGTTAGGATAAGGGTTAGGGTTAGGTTAGGGTTAGGGTTAGGGTTAGGGTTAGGGTTAGTGTTAGGAATAGGGTTAGTGTTAGCGTTATTGTTAGGGTTTGGGTTAGGGTTTGGATTAGGGTTAGGTTTAGGTTTTGGGTTAGGGTTAGAGTTAAGGTTAGAGTTTGAGTTAGGGTTAGGGTTCGGGTTAGGGATAGGGTTTGGGTTAAGGTTTTGGTTTAGGGTTTTGGTTAGGGTTTGGGTTAAGGTTAGGTTTAGGGTTATGGTTAGGAATAGGGTTAGGGTTAGGGTTTGGGTTAGGGTTAGTGTTAGGATTAGGGTTAGGGTTAGGGGTCGGGTTAGGGTTTGGGTTAAGGTTAGGTTTATGGTTACGGTTAGGAATAGGGTTAGGTTTAGGGTTTGGGTTAGGGTTAGGGTTAGGATTAGGGTTTGGGTTAGGGTTCGAGTTAGGGTTAGTTTTTGGGTTAGGGTTAGGGTTAGGGTTAGGGTTTGGGTTAGGGTTAGGGTTAGGGTTTGGGTTAGGGTTAGGGTTAGGGTTAGGGTTAGTGTTAGGAATAGGGTTAAGGTTAGGGTTATTGTTATGGTTTGGGTTAGGGTTTGGATTAGGGTTAGGTTTAGGTTTTGGGTTAGGTTTAGAGTTAGTGTTAGAGTTTGATTACGGTTAGGGTTAGGGTTCGGGATAGGGTTTGGGTTAGGGTTTAGGGTTAGGGTTTGGGTTAGGGTTTGGGTTAAGGTTAGTTTTAGGGTTATGGTTAGGAATAGGGTTATGGTTAGGGTTTGGGTTAGGGTTAGGGTTAGGATTAGGGTTTGGGTTAGGGTTCGGGTTAGGGTTAGTTTTTGGGTTCGGGTTAGGGTTAGGATTAGTGTTAGGGTTAGGTTTAGGTTTAGGGTTTTGTTAAGGGTTAGGGTTTGGGTTAGGGTTAGGATTAGGGTTTGGGTTAGGGTTTGGGTTAGGGTTAGTTTTTGGGTTAGGGTTAGGATTAGGATTAGGGTTAGGGTTAGGTTTAGGTTTAGAGTTTGGGTAAGGGTTAGGTTTTGGGTTAGGGTTAGGGTTAGGTTTAGGGTTTGGTTTAGGGTTAGTGTTATATTTTGGGTTAGGTTTAGGGTTAGGATAAGGGTTAGGGTTAGGGTTAGGGTTAGGGTTTGGGTTAGGGTTAGGGTTAGGGTTTGAGTTAGGGTTAGGGTTAGGGTTAGGATTAGAGTTAGGGTTAGGGTTAGGGTTTGGGTTAGTGTTAGGGTTAGTGTTAGTGTTAGTGTTAGGGTTTGCGTTAGGGTTAGGGTTTGAGTTAGGGTTAGCCTTAGGGTTAGGATTAGGATTAGTGTTAGGGTTAGGGTTTGGGTTAGGGTTAGGGTTAGGGTTAGTTTTTGGGTTAGGGTTAGGGTTAGGATTAGGGTTAGGGTTAGGGTTAGGGTTTGGTTTAGGGTTAGTGTTATTTTTTGGGTTAGTTTTAGGGTTAGGGTATGGGTTAGGGTTAGGTTTAGGGTTAGGGTTTGGGTTAGGGTTAGGGTTAGGGTTAGGGTTATGGTTAGGGTTAGGTTTAGCGTGAACGTTATGTTTAGGGTATTGGTTAGGGTTAGGGTTTAGGGTTAGGATTACGAATAGGTTTAGGGTTAGGGTTAGGGTTAGTGTAAGGTATAGGGTTAGGGTTAGGGTTATTGTTAGGGTTTGGGTTAGTGTTTGGGTTAGGTTTAGGGTTCGAATTAGGGTTAGAGTTTGAGTTAGGGTTAAGTTTAGGGTTAGGGTTTCGGTTAGGGTTTGGGTTAAGATTAGGTTTAGGGTTAGGATTAGGAATAGGGGTAGTGTTAGGGTTTGGGTTAGGGTTAGGATTAGAGTTTGGGTTAGGGTTCGAGTTAGGGTTAGTTTTTGGGTTAGGGTTAGGGTTAGGATTAGATTAGGGTTAGGTTTAGGTTTAGGGTTTGGGTAATGGTTAGGGTTATGGTTAGGGTTAGGGGTTGGTTTAGGGTTAGTGTTATTTTTTGGGTTAGGTTTAGGGTTAGGGTATGGGTTAGGGTTAGGTTTAGGGTTAGGGTTTGGGTTAGGGTTAGGGTTAGGTTTTGAGTTAGGGTTAGGTTTAGGGTTAGGGTTTGGGTTAGGGTTAAGGTTAGGGGATGGGTTTGTGTTAAGGTTAGGTTTAGAGTTAGGATTAGGGTTAGGGTTAGGGTTAGGATTACGGTTAGGTTTAGGTTTTGGGTTAGGTTTAGGGTTAGGTTTAATGTTAGGGTTTTGATTAGGGTTAGGGTTAGGGTTAGGCTTAGGGTTAGGGTTAGGGTTAGGGTTAGGATTTGGGTTAGTGTTAGGGTTAGGGTTAGTGTTAGGGTTTGGGTTTGGGTTAGGGTTAGTGTTAGGGTTATGTTTAGGTTTTTGCTTAGGTTTAGGGTTAGGGTTAGTGTTTGGGTTAGGGTTAGGGTTAGGGTGAAGGTTATGTTTAGGGTATTGGTTAGGGTTAGGGTTTAGGGTTAGGGTTAGGAATAGGGTTAGGTTTAGGGTTAGGGTTAGTGTTAGGAATAGGGTTAGGGTTATTGTTAGTGTTTGGGTTAGTGTTTGGGTTAGGGTTAGGGTTCGAGTTAGGGATAGAGTTTGAGTTAGGGTTAGGTTTAGGGTTAGGGTTTGGGTTAGGGTTTGGGTTAATGTTACGTTTAGGGTTAGGGTTAGGAATAGGGTTAGGTTTACGGTTTGGGTTAGCATTAGGGTTAGGATTAGGTTTCGGGTTAGGGTTCGAGTTAGGGTTAGTTTTTGGGTTAGGTTTAGGGTTAGGATTAGTGTTAGGGTTAGGTTTAGGTTTACGGTTTGGTTAAGGGTTAGTGTTTGGGTTAGGGTTAGGGTTAGGTTTAGGGTTAGGGTTAGGTTTAGGGTTAGTGTTATGTTTAGGATTAGGGTTATGGTTAGTGTTAGGGTTATGGTTTGGGTTAGGGTTAGGGTTTGAGTTAGGGTTAGCGTTAGGTTTAGGATTAGGATTAGTGTTAGGGTTAGGGTTTGGGTTAGGGTTAGGGTTAGTTTTTGGGTTAGGGTTAGGGTTAGGATTAGGGTTAGGGTTAGGTTTAGGAATAGGGTTAGGGTTACGATTATTGTTAGGGTTTGTGTTAGGGTTCGGAAAAGGGTTAGGGTTAGGTTTAGGGTTAGGGTTTGGGTTAGGGTTAGAGTTAGGGTTTGAGTTAGGGTTTCGGTTAGGGTTAGGGTTAGAGTTAGGGGTTGGGTATGGGTTAGGGTTAGGTTTAGGGTTACGATTATGGTTAGGGTAGGAGTTAGGATTAGGGTTAGGTTTAGGGTTTGGGTTAGTGTTAGGGTTAGGGTTAGGGTTAGGGTTAGGATTAGGGTTAGGGTTAGGATTAGAGTTAGTGTTAGGCTTTTGGTTTCGGTTAGGTTTAGGGTTAGGTTTTGGTTTGTCTTAGGGTAAGTGTTAGTGTTAGGGTTAGGGTTTGGTTTAGGGTTAGTGTTAGGTTTAGGATTAGGGTTAGGGTTACTGTTAGGGTTAGGGTTTGTCTTAGGGTTAGGGTTTGAGTTAGGGTTAGGGTTTGGGTTAGATTTACGGTTAGGTTTTGGGTTAAGGTTAGGTTTAGGGTTAAGTGTTAGGAATAGGGTTAGGGTTAGGGTTAGGGTTAATGTTAGGGTTTTGATTAGCGTTAGGGTTAGGATTACAGTTAGGGTTAGGGTTTTGGTTTGGGTTAGGGTTAGGGTTAGGGTTAGGGTTTGAGTTAGGGTTAGGGTTAGGTTTGGGGTTTGGGTTTGGGTTAGGGTTAGCCTGAGGGTTACGTTTAGGGTATTGGTTAGGGTAAGGGTTTAGGGTTAGTGTTAGGAATAGGGTTAGGGTTAGGGTTAGGGTTAGTGTTAGGAATATGGTTAGTGTTAGGGTTATTGTTAGGGTTTGGGTTAGTGTTTGGATTAGGGTTAGGTTTAGGTTTTGAGTTAGGGTTAGAGTTAGGGTTAGAGTTTGAGTTAGGGTTAGGGTTAGGGTTAGGGATAGGGTTTGGGTTAGGGTTTAGTGTTAGGGTTTGGGTTAGTGTTTGGGTTAAGGTTAGGTTTAGGGTTATGGTTAGGATTAGGGTTAGGGTTAGGGTTAGGATTAGGGTTTGGGTTAGGGTTCGGGTTAGGGTTAGTTTTTCGGTTAGGCTTAGGTATAGGATTAGGGTTAGGTTTAGGTTTAGGTTTAGGGTTTGGGTAAGGGTTAGGGTTTGGGTTAGGGTTAGGGTTAGGGTTAGGGTTAGGGTTTGGTTTAGGGTTAGTGTTATTTTTTGGGTTAGGTTTAGGGTGAGGGTAAGGGTTAGGGTTAGGTTTAGGGTTAGGGTTTGGGTTAGGGTTAGGGTTAGGGTTTGAGTTAGGGTTAGGGTTAGAGTTAGGGTTAGGGTTAGGGTTTGGGTTATTGTTAGGGTTAGTTTTTGGGTTAGGGTTAGGGTTAGGATTAGGGTTAGGGTTAGATTTAGGTTTAGCGTTTGGGTTAGGGTTAGTGTTATGGTTAGGGTTTGAGTTAGGGTTAGGTTTAGGGTTAGGGTTTGGGTTAGGGTTAGGGTTAGCGCTAGGGGTTGGGTTTGTGTTAGGGTTAGAGTTAGGGTTAGGATTAGGGTTAGGGTTAGGATTAGGATTAGGGTTAGGTTTAGGTTTTGGGTTAGGGTTAGGGTTAGGTTTAATGTTAGGGTTTTGATTAGGGTTAGGGTTAGGATTAGAGTTAGGTTTAGGGTTTTGGTTTGGGTTAATGTTAGGGTTAGGATTTGGGTTGGTGTTAGGGTTAGGGTTAGTGTTAGGGTTAGGGTTTGGGTTAGGGTTACGTTAGGGTTAGGGTTAGGATTTGGGTTAGGGTTTGGATTAGGGTTAGGGTTAGGGTTAGGGTTAGAGTTAGGGTTTGGGTCAGGGGTTCGGTTAAGGTTAGGTTTAGGGTTAATGTTAGGAATAGGGTTAGGGTTAGTTTTAGGTTTTTGGTTAGGTTTAGGGTTAGGGTTAGTGTTTGGGTTAGGGTTAGGTTTAGCGTGAAGTTTATGTTTAGGGTATTGGTTAGGGTTAGGGTTTAGGGTTAGGGTTAGGAATAGGTTTAGGTTTAGGGTTAGGGTTAGGGTTAGGGTTAGTGTTAGGTATAGGGTTAGGGTTAGGGTTATTGTTAGGGTTTGGGTTAGTGTTTGGGTTAGGGTTAGGGTTCGAATTAGTGTTAGAGTTTGAGTTAGGGTTAAGTTTAGGGTTAGGGTTTCGGTTAGGGTTTGGGTTAAGGTTAGGTTTAGGGTTAGGATTAGGAATAGGGTTAGGGTTAGGGTTTGGGTTAGGGTTAGGATTAGAGTTTGGGTTAGGGTTCGAGTTAGGGTTAGTTTTTGGGTTACGGTTAGGGTTAGGATTAGATTAGGGTTAGGTTTAGGTTTAGGGTTTGG
>JAJHUQ010000057.1:655000-660000 GCA_035773235.1 Eospalax fontanierii | reverse complement strand
TGGGTTAGGGTTCGGGTTAGGGTTAGTTTTTGGGTTCGGGTTAGGGTTAGGATTAGGGTTAGGGTTAGGTTTAGGTTTAGGGTTTGGGTAAGGGTTAGGGTTTGGGTTAGGGTTAGGATTAGGGTTTGGGTTAGGGTTTGGGTTAGGGTTAGTTTTTGGGTTAGGGTTAGGATTAGGATTAGGGTTAGGGTTTGGGTTAGGGTTAGCGTTAGGATTAGGGTTTGGGTTAGGGTTCGAGTTAGGGTTAGTTTTTGGGATAGGGTTAGGGTTAGGATTAGGATTAGGGTTAGGTTTAGGTTTAGGGTTTGGGTAAGAGTTAGGGTTTGGGTTGGGGTTAGGGTTAGGGTTAGGCTTAGTGTTTGGTTTAGGGTTAGTGTTATTTTTTGGGTTAGGTTTAGGGTTAGGATAAGGGTTAGGGTTAGGTTTAGGGTTAGGGATTGGGTTAGGGTTAGGGTTAGTGTTTGAGATAGGGTTAGGGTTAGGGTTATGGTTAGGGTTAGTGTTAGGGTTAGGGTTTGGTTTAGGATTAGAATTAGGGTTAGGGTTAGGGTTTGGGATAGGCTTAGGGTTAGGTTGAGTGTTAGGTTTAGGGTTTGGGTTAGGGTTAGAATTTGGGTTAGGGTTAGCATTAGGGTTAGGATTAGGATTAGGGTTAAGATTAGGGATTGGCTTAGGGTTAGGTTGAGGGTTAGCGTTTGGGTTAGGGTTAGGTTTAGGGTTAGGGTTTGGGTCAAGATTTGGTTTAAAGTTAGGTTTAGGGTTAGGATTAGCAATAGGGTTAGGGTTAGGGTTAGGGTTAGGTTTAGGTTTAGGTTTAGGGTTTGGTTTAGGGTTAAGGTTAGGGTTAGGGTTTGGGTTTGGGTTAGGTTTAAGGTTAGGGTTTGAGTTAGGTTTGTGGTTACGGTGTGGTTTTTGGTTAGGGTTAGTGTTAGGGTTAGGCATAGGGTTAGGATTAGGGTTAGGGTTAGGTTTAGGGTTAGAGTTAGGGTTTGGTTTAGGGTTAGGGTTAGGGTTAGTGTTAGGTTTAGGTTTTGGGTTAGGTTTAGGGTTAGGGTTATGGTTTGGGTTCGGGTTAGAATTAGGATTAGGGTTAGGGTTAGGGTTAGGGGTTGGGTTTGTCTTAGGGTTAGGGTTAGGGTTAGGGTTAGGATTAGGGTTAGGGTTAGAGTTAGGATTAGGGTTAGGGTTAGGTTTACGTTTTGGATTAGGGTTAGGGTTAGTTTTAAAGTTAGGGTTTTAATTAGGGTTAGGGTTAGGATTAGAGTTAGGTTTAGGGTTTTGGTTTGGATTAATGTTAGGGTTAGGTTTTCGGTTAGTGTTAGGGTTAGGGTTAGTGTTAGGGTTAGGGTTTGGGTTAGGGTTAGGGTTAGGGTTAGGGTTTCGGTTAGGGTTAGGGTTAGCGTGAAGGTTATGTTTAGGGTATTGGTTAGGGTTAGGGTTTAGGGTTAGGGTTAGGAATAGGGTTAGGGTTAGGGTTAGGGTTAGGGTTCGGGTTAGTGTTAGGAATAGTGTTAGGGTTATTGTTAGGGTTTGGGTTAGTGTTTGGATTAGGGTTAGGGTTCGAGTTAGGGTTAGAATTTGAGTTAGGGTTAAGTTTAGGGTTAAGGTGTGGGTTAGGGTTTGGGTTAAGGTTAGGTTTAGGGTTAGGGTTAGGAATAGGGTTAGGGTTAGGGTTTGGGTTAGGATTAGGGTTAGGATTAGGGTTTGGGTTAGGGTTCGAGTTAGGGTTTGTTTTTGCGTTAGGGTTAGGGTTAGGATTAGATTAGGGTTAGGTTTAGGTTTAGGGTTTGGGTAAGGGTTAGGGTTAGGGCTAAGGTTAGGGTTTGGTTTAGGGTTAGTGTTATTTTTTGGGTTAGGTTTAGGGTTAGGATACGGGATAGGGTTAGGTTAGGGTTAGGGTTAGGGTTAGGGTTAGGGTTAGGGTTAGGGTTAGGGTTAGTGTTAGGAATAGGGTTAGGGTTAGGGTTATTGTTAGGGTTTGGGTTAGGGTTTGGATTAGGGTTAGGTTTAGGTTTTAGGTTAGCGTTAGAGTTAAGGTTAGAGTTTGAGTTAGGGTTAGGTTTCGAGTTAGGCATAGGGTTTGGGTTAGGGTTTAGGGTTAGGGTTTGGGTTAGGGTTTGGATTAAGGTTAGGTTTAGGGTTAGTGTTAGGGTTAGGCTTTGGGTTAGGTTTAGGTTAGGGTTAGGGTTAGGATTTGGGTTAGGGTTTTGATTAGGGTTAGGGTTAGGGTTAGGGTTAGGGTTTGGGTCAGGGTTTGGGTTAAGGTTAGGTTTAGCGTTAATGTTAGCAATAGCGTTAGGGTTAGTTTTAGGTTTTTGGTTAGGTTTAGGGTTAGGGTTAGGGTTTGCGTTAGGCTTAGGTTTAGCGTGAAGTTTATGTTTAGGGTTTTGGTTGGGGTTGGGGTTTAGGGTTAGGGTTAGGGTTAGTTTTTGGGTTAGGGTTAGGGTTAGGATTACGGTTAGGGTTAGGTTTAGGTTTAGGGTTTAGGTAAGGGTTAGGGTTTGGTTTAGGTTTAGGGTTAGGTTTAGGTTTAGGGTTTGGGTAAGGGTTAGGATTTGGGTTAGTGTTAGGGTTAGGGTTTGGGTTAGTGTTAGGGTTAGTTTTTGGGTTAGGGTTAGGGTTAGGATTAGGGTTAGGGTTAGGTTTAGGAATAGGGTTAGGGTTAGGATTATTGTTAGGGTTTGTGTTAGGGTTCAGAAAAGGGTTAGGGTTAGGTTTAGGGTTAGGGTTTGGGTTAGGGTTAGGGTTAGGGTTTGAGTTAGTGTTTCGGTTAGGGTTAGGGTTAGAGTTAGGGGTTGGGTATGGGTTAGGGTTAGGTTTAGGGTTACGATTATGGTTAGGGTAGGAGTTAGGATTAGGGTTAGGTTTAGGGTTTGGGTTAGTGTTAGGGTTAGGGTTAGGGTTAGGGTTAGGATTAGGGTTAGGGTTAGGATTAGAGTTAGTGTTAGGCTTTTGGTTTCGGTTAGGTTTAGGGTTATGTTTTGGTTTATCTTAAGGTAAGTGTTAGTGTTAGAGTTAGGGTTTGGGTTAGGGTTAGTGTTAGGTTTAGGATTAGGGTTAGGGTTGGTGTTAGGGTTAGGGTTTGTCTTAGGGTTAGGGTTTGAGTTAGGGTTAGGGTTTGGGTTAGATTTACGGTTAAGTTTTGGGTTAAGGTTAGGTTTAGGGTTAAGGTTAGGAATAGGGTTAGGGTTAGGGTTAGGGTTAATGTTAGGGTTTTGATTAGGGTTAGGTTTAGAATTAGAGTTAGGGTTAGGGTTTTGGTTTGGGTTAGGGTTAGGGTTAGGGTTAGGGTTTGGGTTAGGGTTAGGGTTAGGGTTAGGGTTTGGTTTGGGTTAGGGGTAGCGTGAGGGTTACGTTTAGGGTATTGGTTAGGGTAAAGGTTAAGGGTTAGGGTTAGGAATAGGGTTAGGGTTAGGGTTAGGGTTAGTGTTAGGATATGGTTAGGGTTAGGGTTATTGTTAGGGTTTGGGTTAGGGTTTGGATTAGGGTTAGGTTTAGGTTTTGAGTTAGGGTTAGAGTTAGGGTTAGGGTTTGAGTTAGGGTTAGGGTTAGGGTTAGGGATAGGTTTTTGGTTAGGGTTTGATGTTAGGGTTTGGGTTAGTGTTTGGGTTAAGGTTAGGTTTAGGGTTATGGTTAGGAATAGGGTTAGGGTTAGGGTTAGGATTAGGGTTTGGGTTAGGGTTCGGGTTAGGGTTAGTTTTTCGGTTAGGCTTAGGGTTAGGATTAGGGTTAGGTTTAGGTTTAGGTTTAGGGTTTGGGTAAGGGTTAGGGTTTGGGTTAGGGTTAGGGTTAGGTTTAGGGTTAGGGTTTGGGTTAGGGTTAGGGTTAGGGTTTGAGTTAGGGTTAGGGTTAGGGTTAGGTTTAGGGTTAGGGTTAGGGTTTGGGTTATTGTAAGGGTTAGTTTTTGGGTTAGGGTTAGGGTTAGGATTAGGGTTAGGGTTAGATTTAGGGTTAGGGTTTGGGTTAGGGTTAGGTTTAGGGTTAGGGTTTGGGTTAGGGTTAGGGTTAGGGTTAGGGGTTGGGTTTGTGATAGGGTTAGGTTTAATGTTAGGGTTTTGATTAGGGTTAGGGTTAGGATTAGAGTTAGGTTTAGGGTTTTGGTTTGGGTTAATGTTAGGGTTAGGATTTGGGTTAGTGTTAGGGTTAGGGTTAGTGTTAGGGTTAGGCTTTGGGTTAGGGTTAGGTTAGGGTTAGGGTTAGGATTTGGGTTAGGGTTTTGATTAGGGTTAGGGTTAGGGTTAGGGTTAGGGTTTGGGTCAGGGTTTGGGTTAAGGTTAGGTTTAGGGTTAATGTTAGGAATAGGGTTAGGGTTAGTTTTAGGTTTTTGGTTAGGATTAGGGTTAGGGTTAGGGTTTGGGTTAGGGTTAGGTTTAGCGTGAAGTTTATGTTTAGGGTATTGGTTAGGGTTAGGGTTTAGGGTTAGGGTTAGGGTTAGTTTTTGGGTTAGGGTTAGGGTTAGGATTACGGTTAGGGTTAGGTTTAGGTTTAGGGTTTAGGTAAGGGTTAGGGTTTGGTTTAGGTTTAGGGTTAGGTTTAGGTTTAGGGTTTGGGTAAGGGTTAGGATTTGGGTTAGTGTTAGGGTTAGGGTTAGTGTTAGGGTTAGGGTTTGGGTTAGGGTTAGGTTAGGGTTAGGGTTAGGATTTGGGTTAGGGTTTGGATTAGGGTTAGGGTTAGGTTTTGGGTCAGGGTTTGGGTTAAGGTTAGGTTTAGGGTTAATGTTAGGAATAGGGTTTGGGTTAGGTTTAGGTTTTTGGTTAGGTTTAGGGTTAGGGTTAGGGTTTGGGTTAGGGTTAGGTTTAGCGTGAACGTTATGTTTATGGTATTGGTTAGGGTTAGTGTTTAGGGTTAGGGTTACGAATAGGTTTAGGGTTAGGGTTAGTGTTAGTGTTAGGTATAGGGTTAGGGTTAGGGTTCTTGTTAGGGTTTGCGTGAGTGTTTGGGTTAGGGTTAGGGTTCGAATTAGGGTTAGAGTTTGAGTTAGGGTTAAGTTTAGGGTTAGG
>JAJHUQ010000057.1:622500-642500 GCA_035773235.1 Eospalax fontanierii | reverse complement strand
TAGTGTTAGGGTTAGGGTTTGGGTTAGGGTTAGGTTAGGGTTAGGGTTAGGATTTGGGTTAGGGTTTGGATTAGGGTTAGGGTTAGGGTTAGGGTTAGAGTTAGGGTTTGGGTCAGGGTTTCGGTTAAGGTTAGGTTTAGGGTTAATGTTAGGAATAGGGTTAGGGTTAGTTTTAGGTTTTTGGTTAGGTTTAGGGTTAGGGTTAGGGTTTGGGTTAGGGTTAGGTTTAGCGTGAAGTTTATGTTTAGGGTATTGGTTAAGGTTAGGGTTTAGGGTTAGGGTTAGGAATAGGTTTAGGTTTAGGGTTAGGGTTAGGGTTAGGGTTAGTGTTAGGTATAGGGTTAGGGTTAGGGTTATTGTTAGGGTTTGGGTTAGTGTTTGGGTTAGGGTTAGGGTTCGAATTAGGGTTAGAGTTTGAGTTAGGGTTAAGTTTAGGGTTAGGGTTTCGGTTAGGGTTTGGGTTAAGGTTAGGTTTAGGGTTAGGATTAGGAATAGGGTTAGGGTTAGGGTTTGGGTTAGGGTTAGGGTTAGGGTTAGGGTTAGGGTTAGGTTTAGGTTTTGGGTTAGGCTTAGGGTTAGGTTTAATGTTAGGGTTATGATTATGGTTAGGGTTACGATTAGAGTTAGGTTTAGGGTTTTGGTTTGGGTTAATGTTAGGGTTAGGATTTAGGTTAGTGTTAGGGTTAGGGTTAGTGTTAGGGTTAGGGTTTGGGTTAGGGTTAGGGTTAGGGTTAGGGTTTCGGTTATGGTTAGTGTTAGCGTGAAGGTTATGTTTAGGGTATTGGTTAGGGTTAGGGTTTAGGGTTAGGGTTAGAAATAGGGTTAGGGTTAGGGTTAGGGTTAGGGTTAGGGTTAGTGTTAGGAATAGCGTTAGGGTTATTGTTAGGGTTTGGGTTAGTGTTTGGGTTAGGGTTAGGGTTCGAATTAGGGTTAGAGTTTGAGTTAGGGTTAAGTTTAGGGTTACGGTGTGGGTTAGGGTTTGGGTTAATGTTAGGTTTAGGGTTAGGGTTAGGAATAGGGTTAGGGTTAGGGTTTGGGTTAGGGTTAGGTTTAGGATTAGGGTTTGGGTTAGGGTTCGAGTTAGGGTTTGTTTTTGCGTTAGGGTTAGGGTTAGGATTAGATTAGGGTTAGGTTTAGGTTTAGGGTTTGGGTAAGGGTTAGGGTTAGGGTTAGGGTTAGGGTTAGGGTTTGGTTTAGGGTGAGTGTTATTTTTTGGGTTAGGTTTAGGGTTAGGATAAGGGTTAGGGTTAGGTTAGGGTTAGGGTTAGGGTTAGGGTTAGTGTTAGGAATAGGGTTAGTGTTAGCGTTATTGTTAGGGTTTGGGTTAGGGTTTGGATTAGGGTTAGGTTTAGGTTTTGGGTTTGGGTTAGAGTTAAGGTTAGAGTTTGAGTTAGGGTTAGGGTTCGGGTTAGGGATAGGGTTTGGGTTAAGGTTTAGGGTTAGGGTTTTGGTTAGGGTTTGGGTTAAGGTTAGGTTTAGGGTTATGGTTAGGAATAGGGTTAGGGTTAGGGTTTGGGTTATGGTTAGTGTTAGGATTAGGGTTAGGGTTAGGGTTCGGGTTAGGGTTAGTTTTTGGGTTAGGGTTAGGGTTAGGATTACGGTTAGGGTTAGGTTTAGGTTTAGGGTTTAGGTAAGGGTTAGGGTTTGGTTTAGGTTTAGGGTTAGGTTTAGGTTTAGGGTTTGGGTAAGGGTTAGGATTTGGGTTAGTGTTAGGGTTAGGGTTAGTGTTAGGGTTAGGGTTTGGGTTAGGGTTAGGTTAGGGTGAGGGTTAGGATTTGGGTTAGGGTTTGGATTAGGGTTAGGGTTAGGTTTTGGGTCAGGGTTTGGGTTAAGGTTAGGTTTAAGGTTAATGTTAGGAATAGGGTTTGGGTTAGGTTTAGGTTTTTGGTTAGGTTTAGGGTTAGGGTTATGGTTTGGTTTAGGGTTAGGTTTAGCGTGAACGTTATGTTTAGGGTATTGGTTAGGGTTAGTGTTTAGTGTTAGGGTTACGAATAGGTTTAGGGTTAGGGTTAGTGTTAGTGTTAGGTATAGGGTTAGGGTTAGGGTTATTGTTAGGGTTTGCGTGAGTGTTTGGGTTAGGGTTAGGGTTCGAATTAGGGTTAGAGTTTGAGTTAGGGTTAAGTTTAGGGTTAGGGTTTCGGTTAGGGTTTGGGTTAAGGTTAGATTTAGGGTTAGGATTAGGAATAGGGTTAGGGTTAGGGTTTGGGTTAGTGTTTGGGTTAAGGTTAGGTTTAGGGTTATGGTTAGGAATAGGGTTAGGGTTAGGGTTAGGATTAGGGTTTGGGTTAGAGTTCGGGTTAGGGTTAGTTTTTCGGTTAGGCTTAGGGTTAGGATTAGGATTAGGTTTAGGTTTAGGTTTAGGGTTTGGGTAAGGGTTAGGGTTTGGGTTAGGGTTAGGGTTAGGGTTTGGTTTAGGGTTAGTGTTATTTTTTTGGGTTAGGTTTAGGGTGAGGATAAGGGTTAGGGTTAGGTTTAGGGTTAGGGTTTGGGTTCGGGTTCGGGTTCGGGTTTGAGTTAGGGTTAGGGTTAGGGTTAGGTTTAGGGTTACGGTTACGGTTTGGGTTATTGTTAGGGTTAGTTTTTGGTTTAGAGTTAGGGTTATAATTAGGGTTAGGGTTAGATTTAGGGTTAGGGTTTGGGTTAGGGTTAGGGTTAGGTTTAGGGTTTGATTTAGGGTTAGGTTTAGGGTTAGGGTTTGGGTTAGGGTTAGGGTTAGGGGTTGCGTTTGTGTTAGGGTTAGAGTTAGGGTTAGGATTAGGGTTAGGGTTAGGGCTAGGATTAGGGTTAGGTTTAGGTTTTGGGTTAGGGTTAGGGTTAGGTTTAATGTTAGGGTTTTGATTAGGGTTAGGGTTAGGATTAGAGTTAGGTTTAGGGTTTTCGTTTGGGTTAATGTTAGGGTTAGGATTTGGGTTAGTGTTAGGGTTAGGGTTAGTGTTAGGGTTAGGGTTTGGGTTAGGGTTAGGTTAGGGTTAGGGTTAGGATTCGGGTTAGGGTTTGGATTAGGGTTAGAGTTAGGGTTAGGGTTAGGGTTTGGGTCAGGGTTTGGGTTAAGGTTAGGTTTAGGGTTAATGTTAGGAATAGGGTTAGGGTTAGTTTTATGTTTTTGGTTAGGTTTAGGTTTAGGGTTAGGGTTTGGGTTAGGGTTAGGTTTAGCGTGAAGTTTATGTTTAGGGTATTGGTTAGGGGTAGGGTTTAGGGTTAGGCTTAGGAATAGGTTTAGGGTTAGGGTTAGGGTTAGGGTTAGTGTTAGGTATAGGGTTAGGGTTTGGGTTAGTGTTTGGGTTAGGGTTAGCGTTCCAATTAGGGTTAGAGTTTGAGTTAGGGTTAAGTTTAGGGTTAGGGTTTCGGTTAGGGTTTGGGTTAGGGATAGGTTTAGGGTTAGGATTAGGAATAGGGTTAGGGTTAGGGTTTGGGTTAGGGTTAGGGTTAGGGTTAGGGTTTGGTTTAGGGTTAGGGTTAGTGTTTGAGTTAGGGTTAGGGTTAGGGTTAGGGTTAGTTTAGGGTTAGGGTTAGGATTTGGCTTAGGGTTTGGATTAGGTTAGGGTTAGGGTTAGGGTTAGGGTTAGGGTTTGGGTCAGGTTTTGGTTAAGGTTAGTTTTAGGGTTAGGGTTAGGAATAGGGTTAGGGTTAGGGTTTGGGTTAGGGTTAGGGTTAGTATTAGGGTTTGGGTTAGGGTTCGAGTTAGGGTTAGTTTTTGGGTTAGGGTTAGGGTTAGGGTTAGGGTTTGGGTTAGGGTTAGGGTTAGGGTTAGGGTTTGGGTTAGGATTAGGGTTAGGGTTAGGGTTAGGGTTAGGGTTAGGAATAGGGTTAAGGTTAGGGTTATTGTTATGGTTTGGGTTAGGGTTTGGATTAGGGTTAGGTTTAGGTTTTGGGTTAGGTTTAGAGTTAGTGTTAGAGTTTGATTTAGGGTTAGGGTTAGGTTGAGGGTTAGGATTAGGGTTTGGGTTAGGGTTCGGGTTAGGGTTAGTTTTTGGGTTAGGGTTAGGGTCAGGATTAGGGTTAGGGTTAGGTTTAGGTTTAGAGTTTGGGTAAGGGTTAGGGTTTGGGTTAGGGTTAGGGTTAGGGTTAGGGTTAGGGTTAGGGTTTGGTTTAGGGTTAGTGTTATATTTTGGGTTAGGTTTAGGGTTAGGATAAGGGTTAGGGTTAGGGTTAGGGTTAGGGTTTGGGTTAGGGTTAGGGTTACGGTTTCAGTTAGGGTTAGGCTTAGGTTTAGGGTTAGGGTTAGGATTAGAGTTAGGGTTAGGGTTAGGGTTTGGGTTAGTGTTAGGGTTAGTGTTAGTGTTAGTGTTAGGGTTTGGGTTAGGGTTAGGGATAGGGTTAGGGTTAGGGTTAGGGTTAGGGTTAGGGTTAGGGTTTGGGTTTGGGTTAGTGTTAGGGTTAGGGTTAGGGTTAGGTTTTTGGTTAGGTTTAGTGTTAGGGTTAGGGTTTGGGTTACGTTTAGGGTTAGCGTGAAGCTTATGTTTAGGGTATTGGTTAGGGTTAGGGTTTAGGGTTAGTGTTAGAAATAGGGTTAGGGTTAGGGTTAGGGTTAGGGTTAAGGTTAGTGTTAGGAATACGGTTAGGGTTAGGGTTATTGTTAGGGTTTGGGTTAGTGTTTGGGTTAGGGTTAGGGTTCGAGTTAGGGTTAGAGTTTGAGTTAGGGTTAGGGTTAGGGTTTGGGTTAGGGTTTGGGTTAAGGTTAGGTTTATGGTTAGGGTTAGGAATAGGGTTAGGTTTAGGGTTTGGGTTAGGGTTAGGATTAGGGTTTGGGTTAGGGTTCGAGTTAGGGTTAGTTTTTGGGTTAGGGTTAGGGTTAGGGTTAGGGTTAGGGTTTGGGTTAGGGTTAGGGTTAGGGTTTGGGTTAGGGTTAGGGTTAGGGTTAGGGTTAGTGTTAGGAATAGGGTTAAGGTTAGGGTTATTGTTATGGTTTGGGTTAGGGTTTGGATTAGGGTTAGGTTTAGGTTTTGGGTTAGGTTTAGAGTTAGTGTTAGAGTTTGATTTAGGGTTAGGGTTAGGGTTCGGGATAGGGTTTGGGTTAGGGTTTAGGGTTAGGGTTTGGGTTAGGGTTTGGGTTAAGGTTAGTTTTAGGGTTAGGGTTAGGAATAGGGTTATGGTTAGGGTTTGGGTTAGGGTTAGGGTTAGGATTAGGGTTTGGGTTAGGGTTCGGGTTAGGGTTAGTTTTTGGGTTCGGGTTAGGGTTAGGATTAGTGTTAGGGTTAGGTTTAGGTTTAGGGTTTGGGTAAGGGTTAGGGTTTGGGTTAGGGTTAGGATTAGGGTTTGGGTTAGGGTTTGGGTTAGGGTTAGTTTTTTGGTTAGGGTTAGGATTAGGATTAGGGTTAGGGTTAGGTTTAGGTTTAGAGTTTGGGTAAGGGTTAGGGTTTGGGTTAGGGTTAGGGTTAGGTTTAGGGTTTGGTTTAGGGTTAGTGTTATATTTTGGGTTAGGTTTAGGGTTAGGATAAGGGCTAGGGTTAGGGTTAGGGTTAGGGTTTGGGTTAGGGTTAGGGTTAGGGTTTGAGTTAGGGTTAGGGTTAGGGTTAGGATTAGAGTTAGGGTTAGGGTTAGGGTTTGGGTTAGTGTTAGGGTTAGTGTTAGTGTTAGTGTTAGGGTTTGGGTTAGGGTTAGGGTTTGAGTTAGGGTTAGCCTTAGGGTTAGGATTAGGATTAGTGTTAGGGTTAGGGTTTGTGTTAGGGTTAGGGTTAGGGTTAGTTTTTGGGTTAGGGTTAGGGTTAGGATTAGGGTTAGGGTTAGGGTTAGGGTTTGGTTTAGGGTTAGTGTTATTTTTTGGGTTAGTTTTAGGGTTAGGGTATGGGTTAGGGTTAGGTTTAGGGTTAGGGTTTGGGTTAGGGTTAGGGTTAGGGTTAGGGTTAGGGTTAGGTTTAGCGTGAACGTTATGTTTAGGGTATTGGTTAGGGTTAGGGTTTAGGGTTAGGAATACGAATAGGTTTAGGGTTAGGGTTAGTGTTAGTGTTAGGTATAGGGTTAGGGTTAGGGTTATTGTTAGGGTTTGGGTTAGTGTTTGGGTTAGGTTTAGGGTTCGAATTAGGGTTAGAGTTTGAGTTAGGGTTAAGTTTAGGGTTAGGGTTTCGGTTAGGGTTTGGGTTAAGATTAGGTTTAGGGTTAGGATTAGGAATAGGGTTAGTGTTAGGGTTAGGGTTAGGTTTAGGTTTACGGTTTGGTTAAGGGTTAGTGTTTGGGTTAGGGTTAGGGTTAGGGTTAGGGTTAGGGTTAGGTTTAGTGTTATGTTTAGGATTAGGGTTATGGTTAGTGTTAGGGTTATGGTTTGGGTTAGGGTTAGGGTTTGAGTTAGGGTTAGCGTTAGGTTTAGGATTAGGATTAGTGTTAGGGTTAGGGTTTGGGTTAGGGTTAGGGTTAGTTTTTGGGTTAGGGTTAGGGTTAGGATTAGGGTTAGGGTTAGGTTTAGGAATAGGGTTAGGGTTACGATTATTGTTAGAGTTTGTGTTAGGGTTCGGAAAAGGGTTAGGGTTAGGTTTAGGGTTAGGGTTTGGGTTAGGGTTAGAGTTTGGGTTTGAGTTAGGGTTTCGGTTAGGGTTAGGGTTAGAGTTAGGGGTTGGGTATGGGTTAGGGTTAGGTTTAGGGTTACGATTATGGTTAGGGTAGGAGTTAGGATTAGGGTTAGGTTTAGGGTTTGGGTTAGTGTTAGGGTTAGGGTTAGGGTTAGGGTTAGGATTAGGGTTAGGGTTAGGATTAGAGTTAGTGTTAGGCTTTTGGTTTCGGTTAGGTTTAGGGTTAGGTTTTGGTTTGTCTTAGGGTAAGTGTTAGTGTTAGGGTTAGGGTTTGGTTTAGGGTTAGTGTTAGGTTTAGGATTAGGGTTAGGGTTACTGTTAGGGTTAGGGTTTGTCTTAGGGTTAGGGTTTGAGTTAGGGTTAGGGTTTGTGTTAGTTTTACGGTAAGGTTATGGGTAAAGGTTAGGTTTAGGGTTAAGGTTAGGAATAGGGTTAGGGTAAGGGTTAGGGTTAATGTTAGGGTTTTGATTAGCATTAGGGTTAGGATTAGAGTTAGGGTTAGGGTTTTGGTTTGGGTTAGGGTTAGGGTTAGGGTTAGGGTTTGAGTTAGGGTTAGGGTTAGGTTTAGGGTTTGGGTTTGGGTTAGGGTTAGCCTGAGGGTTACGTTTAGGGTATTGGTAAGGGTAAGGGTTTAGGGTTAGTGTTAGGAATAGGGTTAGGGTTAGGGTAAGTGTTAGGAATATGGTTAGTGTTAGGGTTATTGTTAGGGTTTGGGTTAGGGTTTGGATTAGGGTTAGGTTTAGGTTTTGAGTTAGGGTTAGAGTTAGGGTTAGAGTTTGAGTTAGGGTTAGGGTTAGGGTTAGGGATAGGGTTTGGGTTAGGGTTTAGTGTTAGGGTTTGGGTTAGTGTTTGGGTTAAGGTTAGGTTTAGGGTTATGGTTAGGAATAGGGTTAGGGTTAGGGTTAGGATTAGGGTTTGGGTTAGGGTTCGGGTTAGGGTTAGTTTTTCGGTTATGCTTAGGTATAGGATTAGGGTTAGGTTTAGGTTTAGGTTTAGGGTTTGGGTAAGGGTTAGGGTTTGGGTTAGGGTTAGGGTTAGGGTTAGGGTTAGGGTTTGGTTTAGGGTTAGTGTTATTTTTTGGGTTAGGTTTAGGGTGAGGGTAAGGGTTCGGGATTAGGTTTAGGGTTAGGGTTTGGGTTAGGGTTAGGCTTAGGGTTTGAGTTAGGGTTAGGGTTAGAGTTAGGGTTAGGGTTAGGGTTTGGGTTATTGTTAGGGTTAGTTTTTGGGTTAGGGTTAGGGTTAGGATTAGGGTTAGGGTTAGATTTAGGGTTAGCGTTTGGGTTAGGGTTAGGGTTAGGGTTAGGGTTTGAGTTAAGGTTAGGTTTAGGGTTAGGGTTTGGGTTAGGGTTAGGGTTAGGGTTAGGGGTTGGGTTTGTGTTAGGGTTAGAGTTAGGGTTAGGATTAGGGTTAGGGTTAGGATTAGGATTAGGGTTAGGTTTAGGTTTTGGGTTAGGGTTAGGGTTAGGTTTAATGTTAGGGTTTTGATTAGGGTTAGGGTTAGGATTAGAGTTAGGTTTAGGGTTTTGGTTTGGGTTAATGTTAGGGTTAGGATTTGGGTTGGTGTTAGGGTTAGGGTTAGTGTTAGGTTTAGGGTTTGGGTTAGGGTTAGGTTAGGGTTAGGGTTAGGATTTGGGTTAGGGTTTGGATTAGGGTTAGGGTTAGGGTTAGGGTTAGAGTTAGGGTTTGGGTCAGGGTTTCCGTTAAGGTTAGGTTTAGGGTTAATGTTAGGAATAGGGTTAGGGTTAGTTTTAGGTTTTTGGTTAGGTTTAGGGTTAGGGTTAGGGTTTGGGTTAGGGTTAGGTTTAGCGTGAAGTTTATGTTTAGGGTATTGGTTAGGGTTAGGGTTTAGGGTTAGGGTTAGGAATAGGTTTAGGTTTAGGGTTAGGGTTAGGGTTAGGGTTAGTGTTAGGTATAGGGTTAGGGTTAGGGTTATTGTTAGGGTTTGGGTTAGTGTTTGGGTTAGGGTTAGGGTTCGAATTAGGGTTAGAGTTTGAGTTAGGTTTAAGTTTAGGGTTAGGGTTTCGGTTAGGGTTTGGGTTAAGGTTAGGTTTAGGGTTAGGATTAGGAATAGGGTTAGGGTTAGGGTTTGGGTTAGGGTTAGGATTAGAGTTTGGGTTAGGGTTCGAGTTAGGGTTAGTTTTTGGGTTAGGGTTAGGGTTAGGATTAGATTAGGGTTAGGTTTAGGTTTAGGGTTTGGGTAAGGGTTAGGGTTAGGGTTATGGTTAGGGTTAGTGTTAGGGTTAGGGTTTGGGTTAGGATTAGAATTAGGCTTAGGGTTAGGGTTTGGGATAGGCTTAGGGTTAGGTTGAGTGTTAGGTTTAGGGTTTGGGTTAGGGTTAGAATTTGGGTTAGGGTTAGCGTTAGGGTTAGGATTAGGATTAGGGTTAAGATTAGGGATTGGCTTAGGGTTAGGGTGAGGGTTAGCGTTTGGGTTAGGGTTAGGTTTAGGGTTAGGGTTTGGGTTAGGATTTGGTTTAAATTTAGGGTTAGGGTAAGGATTAGCAATAGGGTTAGGGTTAGGGTTAGGGTTAGGTTTAGGTTTAGGTTTAGGGTTTGGTTTAGGGTTAAGTTTAGGGTTAGGGTTTGGGTTTGGGTTAGGTTTAAGGTTAGGGTTTGAGTTAGGTTTGTGGTTACGGTGTGGTTTTGGGTTAGGGTTAGTGTTAGGGTTAGGGATAGGGTTAGGATTAGTTTTAGGGTTAGGTTTACGGTTAGAGTTAGGGTTTAGTTTAGGGTTAGGGTTAGTGTTAGGTTTAGGTTTTGGGTTAGGTTTAGGGTTAGGGTTATGGTTTGGGTTCGGGTTAGAATTAGGATTAGGGTTAGGGTTAGGGTTAGGGGATGGGTTTGTGTTAGGTTTAGGGTTAGCGTTAGGTTTAGGATTAGGGTTAGGGTTAGGGTTAGGATTAGGGTTAGGTTTAGGTTTTGGGTTAGGCTTAGGGTTAGGTTTAATGTTAGGGTTTTGATTAGGGTTAGGGTTACGATTAGAGGTAGGTTTAGGGTTTTGGTTTGGGTTAATGTTAGGATTAGGATTTAGGTTAGTGTTAGGGTTAGGGTTAGTGTTAGGGTTAGGGTTTGGGTTAGGGTTAGGGTTAGGGTTAGGGTCTCGGTTAGGGTTAGTGTTAGCGTGAAGGTTATGTTTAGGGTATTGGTTAGGGTTAGGGTTTAGGGTTAGGGTTAGAAATAGGGTTAGGGTTAGGGTTAGGGTTAGGGTTAGGGTTAGGGTTAGTGTTAGGAATAGTGTTAGGGTTATTGTTAGGGTTTGGGTTAGTGTTTGGGTTAGGGTTAGGGTTCGAATTAGGGTTAGAGTTTGAGTTAGGGTTAAGTTTAGGGTTACGGTGTGGGTTAGGGTTTGGGTTAAGGTTAGGTTTAGGGTTAGGGTTAGGAATAGGGTTAGGGTTAGGGTTTGGGTTAGGGTTAGGTTTAGGATTAGGGTTTGGGTTAGGGTTCGAGTTAGGGTTTGTTTTTGCGTTAGGGTTAGGGTTAGGATTAGATTAGGGTTTGGTTTAGGTTTAGGGTTTGGGTAAGGGTTAGGGTTAGGGTTAGGGTTAGGGTTAGGGTTTGGTTTAGGGTTAGTGTTATTTTTTGGGTTAGGTTTAGGGTTAGGATAAGGGTTAGGGTTAGGTTAGGGTTAGGGTTAGGGTTAGGGTTAGGGTTAGGGTTAGTGTTAGGAATAGGGTTAGTGTTAGCGTTATTGTTAGGGTTTGGGTTAGGGTTTGGATTAGGGTTAGGTTTAGGTTTTGGGTTAGGGTTAGAGTTAAGGTTAGAGTTTGAGTTAGGGTTAGGGTGCGGGTTAGGGATAGGGTTTGGGTTAAGGTTTAGGGTTAGGGTTTGGGTTAGGGTTTGGGTTAAGGTTAGTTTTAGGATTATGGTTAGGAATAGGGTTAGGGTTAGGGTTTGGGTTAGGGTTAGTGTTAGGATTAGGGTTAGGGTTAGGGTTCGGGTTAGGGTTAGTTTTTGGGTTAGGGTTAGGGTTAGGATTACGGTTAGGGTTAGGTTTAGGTTTAGGGTTTAGGTAAGGGTTAGGGTTTGGTTTAGTTTTAGGGTTAGGTTTAGGTTTAGGGTTAGGGTTAAGATTACGGTTAGGGTTAGGTTTAGGTTTAGGGTTTAGGTAAGGGTTAGGTTTGGTTTAGGTTTAGGGTTAGGTTTAGGTTTAGGGTTTGGGTAAGGGTTAGGATTTGGGTTAGTGTTAGGGTTAGGGTTAGTGTTAGGGTTAGGGTTTGGGTTAGGGTTAGGTTAGGGTTAGTGTTAGGATTTGGGTTAGGGTTTGGATTAGGGTTACGGTTAGGTTTTGGGTCAGGGTTTGGGTTAAGGTTAGGTTAGGGTTAGGGTTAGGGTTAGGGTTAGGGTTTGCGTTAGTGTTTGGGTTAGGGTTAGGGTTCGAATTAGGGTTAGAGTTTGAGTTAGGGTTAAGTTTAGGGTTAGGGTTTCGGTTAGGGTTTGGGTTAAGGTTAGATTTAGGGTTAGGATTAGGAATAGGGTTAGGGTTAGGGTTTGGGTTAGTGTTTGGGTTAAGGTTAGGTTTAGGGTTATGGTTAGGAATAGGGTTAGGGTTTGGGTTAGGGTTGGGGTTTGGGGTAGGGTTTGGGTTAGGGTTAGTTTTTCGGTTAGGCTTAGGGGTAGGATTAGGGTTAGGTTTAGGTTTAGGTTTAGGGTTTGGGTAAGGGATAGGGTTTGGGTTAGGGTTAGGTTTAGGGTTTGGTTTAGGGTTAGTGTTATTTTTTGGGTTAGGTTTAGGGTGAGGATAAGGGTTAGGGTTAGGTTTAGGGTTAGGGTTTGGGTTAGGGTTAGGGTTAGGGTTTGAGTTAGGGTTAGGGTTAGGGTTAGGTTTAGGGTTACGGTTAGGGTTTGGGTTATTGTTAGGGTTAGTTTTTGGGTTAGGGTTAGGGTTATAATTAGGGTTAGGGTTAGATTTAGGGTTAGGGTTTGGGTTAGGGTTAGGGTTAGGTTTAGGGTTTGATTTAGGGTTAGGTTTAGGGTTAGGGTTTGGGTTAGGGTTAGGGTTAGGGGTTGGGTTTGTGTTAGGGTTCGAGTTAGGGTTAGGATTAGGGTTAGGGTTAGGGTTAGGATTAGGGTTAGGTTTAGGTTTTGGGTTAGGGTTAGGGTTAGGTTTAATGTTAGGGATTTGATTAGGGTTAGGGTTAGGATTAGAGTTAGATTTAGGGTTTTGGTTTGGGTTAATGTTAGGGTTAGGATTTGGGTTAGTGTTAGGGTTAGGGTTAGTGTTAGGGTTAGGGTTTGGGTTAGGGTTAGGTTAGGGTTAGGGTTAGGATTCGGGTTAGGGTTTGGATTAGGGTTAGGGTTAGGGTTAGGGTTAGGGTTTGGGTCAGGGTTTGGGTTAAGGTTAGGTTTAGGGTTAATGTTAGGAATAGGGTTAGGGTTAGTTTTAGGTTTTTTGTTAGGTTTAGGTTTAGGGTTAGGGTTTGGGTTAGGGTTAGGTTTAGCGTGAAGTTTATGTTTAGGGTATTGGTTAGGGTTAGGGTTTAGGGTTAGGGTTAGGACTAGGTTTAGGGTTAGGGTTAGGGTTAGTGTTAGGTATAGGGTTAGGGTTAGGGTTATTGTTAGGGTTTGGGTTAGTGTTTGGGTTAGGGTTAGCGTTCGAATTAGGGTTAGAGTTTGAGTTAGGGTTAAGTTTAGGGTTAGGGTTTCGGTTAGGGTTTGGGTTAGGGATAGGTTTAGGGTTAGGATTAGGAATAGGGTTAGGGTTAGGGTTTGGGTTAGGGTTAGGATTAGAGTTTGGGTTAGGGTTCGAGTTAGGGTTAGTTTTTGGGTTAGGGTTAGGGTTAGGATTAGATTAGGGTTAGGTTTAGGTTTAGGGTTTGAGTAAGGGTTAGGGTTATGGTTAGGGTTAGGGTTTGGTTTAGGGTTAGTGTAATTTCTTGGGTTAGGTTTAGGGTTAGGATAAGGGTTAGGGTTAGGTTTAGGGTTAGGGTTTGGTTTAGGGTTAGGGTTAGTGTTTGAGTTAGGGTTAGGGTTAGGGTTAGGGTTAGGTTAGGGTTAGGGTTAGGATTTGGGTTAGGGTTTGGATTAGGGTTAGGGTTAGGGTTAGGGTTAGGGTTAGGGTTAGGGTTAGTGTTAGGAATAGGGTTAAGGTTAGGGTTATTGTTATGGTTTGGGTTAGGGTTTGGATTAGGGTTAGGTTTAGGTTTTGGGTTAGGTTTAGAGTTAGTGTTAGAGTTTGATTTAGGGTTAGGGTTAGGGTGAGGGTTAGGATTAGGGTTTGGGTTAGGGTTCGGGTTAGGGTTAGGTTTTGGGTTAGGGTTAGGGTCAGGATTAGGGTTAGGGTTAGGTTTAGGTTTAGAGTTTGGGTAAGGGTTAGGCTTTGGGTTAGGGTTAGGGTTAGGGTTAGGGTTAGGGTTAGGGTTAGGGTTTGGTTTAGGTTTAGTGTTATATTTTGGGTTAGGTTTAGAGTTAGGATAAGGGTTAGGGTTAGGGTTAGGGTTAGGGTTAGTGTTTGGGTTAGGGTTAGGGTTAGGGTTTCAGTTAGGGTTAGGGTTAGGGTTAGGGTTAGGGTTAGGATTAGAGTTAGGGTTAGGGTTAGGGTTTGGGTTAGTGTTAGGGTTAGTGTTAGTGTTAGTGTTAGGGTTTGGGTTAGGGTTAGGGATAGGTTTAAGGTTAGGTTTAGGGTAAGGGTTTGGGTTTGGGTTAGGGTTAGGGTTAGGGTTAGGGTTAGGTTTTTGGTTAGGTTTAGGGTTAGGGTTAGGGTTTGGGTTACGTTTAGGGTTAGCGTGTAGGTTATGTTTAGGGAATTGGTTAGGGTTAGGGTTTAGGGTTAGTGTTAGAAATAGCGTTAGGGTTAGGGTTAGGGTTAGGGTTAAGGTTAGTGTTAGGAATACGGTTAGGGTTAGGGTTATTGTTAGGGTTTGGGTTAGTGTTTGGGTTAGGGTTAGGGTTCGAGTTAGGGTTAGAGTTTGAGTTAGGGTTAGGGTTAGGGTTTGGGTTAGGGTTTGGGTTAAGGTTAGGTTTATGGTTAGGGTTAGGAATAGGGTTAGGTTTAGGGTTTGGGTTAGGGTTAGTGTTAGGATTAGGGTTTGGGTTAGGGTTCGAGTTAGGGTTAGTTTTTGGGTTAGGGTTAGGGTTAGGGTTAGGGTTTGGGTTAGGGTTAGGGTGAGGGTTAGGGTTTGGGTTAGGGTTAGGGTTAGGGTTAGGGTTAGGAATAGGGTTAAGGTTAGGGTTATTGTTATGGTTTGGGTTAGGGTTTGGATTAGGGTTAGGTTTAGGTTTTGGGTTAGGTTTAGAGTTAGTGTTAGAGTTTGATTTAGGATTAGGGTTAGGGTTCGGGATAGGGTTCGGGTTAGGGTTTAGGGTTAGGGTTTGGGTTAGGGTTTGGGTTAAGGTGAGTTTTAGGGTTATGGTTAGGAATAGGGTTATGGTTAGGGTTTGGGTTAGGGTTAGGGTTAGGATTAGGGTTTGGGTTAGGGTTCGGGTTAGAGTTAGTTTTTGGGTTCGGGTTAGGGTTAGGATTAGGGTTAGGGTTAGGTTTAGGTTTAGGGTTTGGGTAAGGGTTAGGGTTTGGGTTAGGGTTAGGATTAGGGTTAGGGTTAGGGTTAGGGTTAGGGTTAGGGTTAGGGTTAGGGTTAGGATTTGGGTTAGTGTTAGGGTTAGGGTTAGTGTTAGGGTTTGGGTTTGTGTTAGGGTTAGTGTTAGGGTTATGTTTAGGTTTTTGGTTAGGTTTAGGGTTAGGGTTATGGTTTGGGTTAGGGTTAGGGTTAGCGTGAAGGTTATGTTTAGGGTACTGGTTAGGGTTAGGGTTTAGGGTTAGTGTTAGGAATAGGGTTAGGGTTAGGGTTAGGGTTAGGGTTAAGGTTAGTGTTAGGAATACGGTTAGGGTTAGGGTTATTGTTAGGGTTTGGGTTAGTGTTTGGGTTAGGGTTAGGGTTCGATTTTGGGTTTGAGTTTGAGTTAGGGTTAGGGTTAGGGTTTGGGTTAGGGTTTGGGTTAAGGTTAGGTTTAGGGTTAGGGTTAGGAGTAGGGTTAGGTTTAGGGTTTGGGTTAGGGTTAGCGTTAGGATTAGTGTTTGGGTTAGGGTTCGAGTTAGGGTTAGTTTTTGGGATAGGGTTAGGGTTAGGATTAGGATTAGGGTTAGGTTTAGGTTTAGGGTTAGGGATTGGGTTAGGGTTAGGGTTAGTGTTTGAGATAGGGTTAGGGTTAGGGTTATGGTTAGGGTTAGTGTTAGGGTTAGGGTTTGGTTTAGGATTAGAATTAGCGTTAGGGTTAGGGTTTGGGATAGGCTTAGGGATAGGTTGAGTGTTAGGTTTAGGGTTTGGGTTGGGTTAGAATTTGGGTTAGGGTTAGCATTAGGGTTAGGATTAGGATTAGGGTTAAGATTAGGGATTGGCTTAGGGTTAGGTTGAGGGGTAGCATTTGGGTTAGGGTTAGGTTTAGGGTTAGTGTTTGGGTCAAGATTTGGGTTAAAGTTAGGTTTAGGGTTAGGATTAGCAATAGGGTTAGGGTAAGGGTTAGGGTTAGGTTTAGGTTTAGGTTTAGGGTTTGGTTTAGAGTTAAGGTTAGGGTTAGGGTTTGGGTTTGGGTTAGGTTTAAGGTTAGGGTTTGAGTTAGGTTTGTGGTTACGGTGTGGTTTTGGGTTAGGGTTTGTGTTAGGGTTAGGCATAGGGTTAGGATTAGGGTTAGGGTTAGGTTTAGGGTTAGAGTTAGGGTTTTGTTTAGGGTTAGGGTTAGTGTTAGGTTTAGGATTTGGGTTAGGTTTAGGGTTAGGGTTATGGTTTGGGTTCGGGTTAGAATTAGGATTAGGGTTAGGGTTAGGGTTAGGGGTTGGGTTTGTCTTAGGGTTAGGGTTAGGGTTAGGGTTAGGATTAGGGTTAGGGTTAGAGTTAGGATTAGGGTTAGGGTTAGGTTTAGGTTTTGGATTAGGGTTAGGGTTAGTTTTAAAGTTAGGGTTTTAATTAGGGTTAGGGTTAGGATTAGAGTTAGGTTTAGGGTTTTGGTTTAGGTTAATGTTAGGGTTAGGATTTCGGTTAGTGTTAGGGTTAGGGTTAGTGTTAGGGTTAGGGTTTGGGTTAGGGTTAGGGTTAGGGTTAGGGTTTCGGTTAGGGTTAGGGTTAGCGTGAAGGTTATGTTTAGGGTATTGGTTAGGGTTAGGGTTTAGGGTTAGGGTTAGGAATAGGGTTAGGGTTAGGGTTAGGGTTAGGGTTAGGGTTCGGGTTAGTGTTAGGAATAGTGTTAGGGTTATTGTTAGGGTTTGGGTTAGGGTTAGGGTTAGGGTTAGGATTAGGGTTAGGGTTAGAGTTAGGATTAGGGTTAGGGTTAGGTTTAGGTTTTGGATTAGGGTTAGGGTTAGTTTTAAAGTTAGGGTTTTAATTAGGGTTAGGGTTAGGATTAGAGTTAGGTTTAGGGTTTTGGTTTAGGTTAATGTTAGGGTTAGGATTTCGGTTAGTGTTAGGGTTAGGGTTAGTGTTAGGGTTAGGGTTTGGGTTAGGTTTAGGGTTAGGGTTAGGGTTTCGGTTAGGGTTAGGGTTAGCGTGAAGGTTATGTTTAGGGTATTGGTTAGGGTTAGGGTTTAGGGTTAGGGTTAGGAATAGGGTTAGGGTTAGGGTTAGGGTTAGGGTTAGGGTTCGGGTTAGTGTTAGGAATAGTGTTAGGGTTATTGTTAGGGTTTGGGTTAGTGTTTGGATTAGGGTTAGGGTTCGAGTTAGGGTTAGAATTTGAGTTAGGGTTAAGTTTAGGGTTAGGGTGTGGGTTAGGGTTTGGGTTAAGGTTAGGTTTAGGGTTAGGGTTAGGAATAGGGTTAGGGTTAGGGTTTGGGTTAGGGTTAGGGTTAGGATTAGGGTTTGGGTTAGGGTTCGAGTTAGGGTTTGTTTTTGCGTTAGGGTTAGGGTTAGGATTAGATTAGGGTTAGGTTTAGGTTTAGGGTTTGGGTAAGGGTTAGGGTTAGGGCTAAGGTTAGGGTTTGGTTTAGGGTTAGTGTTATTTTTTGGGTTAGGTTTAGGGTTAGGATAAGGGATAGGGTTAGGTTAGGGTTAGGGTTAGGGTTAGGGTTAGGGTTAGGGTTAGTGTTAGGAATAGGGTTAGGGTTAGGGTTATTGTTAGGGTTTGGGTTAGGGTTTGGATTAGGGTTAGGTTTAGGTTTTAGGTTAGCGTTAGAGTTAAGGTTAGAGTTTGAGTTAGGGTTAGGTTTCGAGTTAGGCATAGGGTTTGGGTTAGGGTTTAGGGTTAGGGTTTGGGTTAGGGTTTGGGTTAAGGTTAGGTTTAGGGTTATGGTTAGGAATAGGGTTAGGGTTAGGTTTTGGGTTAGGGTTAGGCTTAGGATTAGGGTTTGGTTTAGGGTTCGGGTTAGGGTTAGTTTTTGGGTTAGGGTTAGGGTTAGGATTATGGTTATGGTTAGGTTTAGGTTTAGGGTTTGGGTAAGGGTTAGGGTTTGGTTTAGGTTTAGGGTTAGGTTTAGGTTTAGGGTTTGGGTAAGGGTTAGGATTTGGGTTAGTGTTAGGATTAGGGTTAGTGTTAGGGTTAGGGTTTGGGTTAGGGTTAGGTTAGGGTTAGCGTTAGGATTTGGGTTAGGGTTTGGATTAGGGTTGGGGTAAGGGTTAGGGTTAGGGTAGGGGTTTGGGTCAGGGTTTGGGTTGAGGTTAGGTTTAGGGTTAACATTAGGAATAGGGTTAGGGTTAGGTTTTGGTTTTTGTTTAGGTTTAGGGTTAGGATTAGTGTTTGGGTTAGGGTTAGGTTTAGCGTGAACGTTATGTTTAGGGTATTGGTTAGGGTTAGGGTTTAGGGTTAGGGTTACGAATAGGTTTAGGTTTACGGTTAGGGTTAGTGTTAGGTATAGGGTTAGGGTTAGGGTTATTGTTAGGGTTTGGGTTAGTGGTTGGGTTAGGGTTAGGGTTCGAATTAGGGTTAGAGTTTGAGTTAGGGTTAAGTTTAGGGTTAGGGTTTCGGTTAGGGTTTGGGTTAAGGTTAGATTTAGGGTTAGGATTAGGAAGAGGGTTAGGGTTAGGGTTTGGGTTAGGGTTAGGATTAGAGTTTGGGTTAGGGTTCGAGTTAGGGTTAGTTTTTGGGTTAGGGTTAGGGTTAGGATTAGATTAGGTTTAGGTTTAGGTTTAGGGTTTCGGTAAGGGTTAGCGTTAGGGTTAGGGTTAGGGTTTGGTTTAGGGTTAGTGTTATTTTTTGGGTTAGGTTTAGGGTTAGGGTATGGGTTAGGGTTAGGTTTAGGGTTAGGGTTTGGGTTAGGGTTAGGGTTAGGGTTTGAGTTAGGGTTAGGTTTAGGGTTACGGTTTGGGTTAGGGTTAGGGTTAGGGGATGGGTTTGTGTTAGGGTTAGGGTTAGGGTTAAGATTAGGTTTAGGGTTAGGGTTAGGATTACGGTTAGGTTTAGGTTTTGGGTTAGGTTTAGGGTTAGGTTTAATGTTAGGGTTTTGATTAGGGTTAGGGTTAGGATTAGAGTTAGGTTTAGGGTTTTGGTTTGGGTTAATGTTAGGGTTAGGATTTGGGTTAGTGTTAGGGTTAGGGTTAGTGTTAGGGTTTGGGTTTGGGTTAGGGTTAGGGTTATGTTTACGTTTTTGGTTAGGTTTTGGATTGTGGTTAGGGTCTGGGTTGGGGTTCGGGTTAGGGTGAAGGTTTGGTTTGGGGTATTGGTTAGGGTTAGGGTTCAGGGTTAGGGTTAGGAATAGGGTTAGGTTTAGGGTTAGGGTTAGTGTTAGGAATAGGGTTAGGGTTATTTTTAGGGCTTGGGTTAGAGTTAGGGTTAGGGTTCGAGTTAGGGTTAGAGTTTGAGTTAGGGTTAGGGTTAGGGTTAGGGTTTGGGTTAGGGTTTGGGTTAAGTTTATTTTTAGCGTTAGGGTTAGGAATAGGGTTAGGGTTACGGTTTGCGTTAGCGTTAGGGTTAGGATTAGGTTTTGGGTTAGGGTTCGAGTTAGGGTTAGTTTTTGGGTTAGGGTTAGGGTTAGGGTTAGGGTTACGGTTAGGGTTTGGGTAACAGTTAGTGTTTGGGTTAGGGTTAGGTTTAGGGTTAGGGTTAGGGTTAGGGTTAGTTTTAGGTTTAGGATTAGGGTTATGGTTAGTGTTAGGGTTAGGGTTTGGGTTAGGGTTAGGGTTTGAGTTAGGGTTACCGTTAGGGTTATGATTCGGATTAGTGTTAGGGTTAGGGTTTGGGTTAGGGTTAGGGTTAGTTTTTGGGTTAGGGTTAGGGTTAGGATTAGGGTTAGGGTTAGGTTTAGGAATAGGGTTAGGGTTAGGATTATTGTTAGGGTTTGTGTTAGGGTTCAGAAAAGGGTTAGGGTTAGGTTTAGGGTTAGGTTTTGGGTTAGGGTTAGGGTTAGGGTTTGAGTTAGTGTTTCGGTTAGGGTTAGGGTTAGAGTTAGGGGTTGGGTATGGGTTAGGGTTAGGTTTAGGGTTACGATTATGGTTAGGGTAGGAGTTAGGATTAGGGTTAGGTTTAGGGTTTGGGTTAGTGTTAGGGTTAGGGTTAGGGTTAGGGTTAGGATTAGGGTTAGGGTTAGTATTAGAGTTAGTGTTAGGCTTTTGGTTTCGGTTAGGTTTAGGGTTAGGTTTTGGTTTGTCTTAGGGTAAGTGTTAGTGTTAGGGTTAGGGTTTGGTTTAGGGTTAGTGTTAGGTTTAGGATTAGGGTTAGGGTTAGTGTTAGGGTTAGGGTTTGTCTTAGGGTTAGGGTTTGAGTTAGGGTTAGGGTTTGGGTTAGATTTACGGTTAGGTTTTGGGTTAAGGTTAGGTTTAGGGTTAAGGTTAGGAATAGGGTTAGGGTTAGGGTTAGGGTTAATGTTAGGGTTTTGATTAGGGTTAGGGTTAGGATTAGAGTTAGGGTTAGGGTTTTGGTTTGGGTTAGGGTTAGGGTTAGGGTTAGGTTTTGGGTTAGGGTTAGGGTTAGGGTTAGGGTTTGGTTTGGGTTAGGGTTAGCGTGAGGTTTACGTTTAGGGTATTGGTTAGGGTAAGGGTTTAGGGTTAGGGTTAGGAATAGGGTTAGGGTTAGGGTTAGTGTTAGGATATGGTTAGGGTTAGGGTTATTTTTAGGGTTTGGGTTAGGGTTTGGATTAGGGTTAGGTTTAGGTTTTGAGTTAGGGTTAGAGTTAGGGTTAGAGTTTGAGTTAGGGTTAGGGTTAGGGTTAGGGATAGGGTTTGGGTTAGGGTATAATGTTAGGGTTTGGGTTAGTGTTTGGGTAAAGGTTAGGTTAAGGGTTATGGTTAGGAATAGGGTTAGGGTTAGGGTTTGCGTTGGGGAAAGGGTTAGGGTTAGGGTTTGGGTAAGGGTTCGGGTTAGGGTTAGGGTTTGGGTTAGGTTTAGGCTTAGGGTTAGTGTTAGGGTTAGTGTTAGGAATAGGGTTAAGGTTAGGGTTATTGTTATGGTTTGGGTTAGGGTTTGGATTAGGTTTAGGTTTAGGTTTTGGGTTAGGTTTAGAGTTAGTGTTAGAGTTGGATTTAGGGTTAGGGTTAGGGTTCGGGATAGGGTTTGGGTTAGGTTTTAGGGTTAGGGTTTGGGTTAGGGTTTGGGTTAAGGTTAGGTTTAGGGTTATGGTTAGGAATAGGGTTATGGTTAGGGTTT
>JAJHUQ010000057.1:610000-620000 GCA_035773235.1 Eospalax fontanierii | reverse complement strand
TTAGGGTTAGGGTTAGGGTTTGGTTTAGGGTTAGTGTTATTTTTTGGGTTAGGTTTAGGGTTAGGATAAGGGTTAGGGTTAGGTTAGGGTTAGGGTTAGGGTTAGGGTTAGTGTTAGGAATACGGTTAGGGTTAGGGTTATTGTTAGGGTTTGGGTTAGGGTTTGGAGTAGGGTTAGGTTTAGGTTTTGGGTTAGGGTTAGAGTTAAGGTTAGAGTTTGAGTTAGGGTTAGAGTTCGGGTTAGGGTTAGGGTTTGGGTTAGGGTTTAGGGTTAGGGTTTGGGTTAGGGTTTGGGTTAAGGTTAGGTTTAGGGTTATGGTTAGGAATAGGGTTAGGGTTAGGGTTTGGGTTAGGGTTAGTGTTAGGATTAGGGTTTGGGTTAGGGTTCGGATTAGGGTTAGATTTTGGGTTAGGGTTAGGGTTAGGATTATGGTTAGGGTTAGGTTTAGGTTTAGGGTTTGGGTAAGGGTTAGGGTTTGGTTTAGGTTTACGGTTAGGTTTAGGTTTAGGGTGTGGGTAAGGGTGAGGATTTGGGTTAGTGTTAGGATTAGGGTTAGTGTTAGGGTTAGGGTTTGGGTTAGGTTTAGGTTAGGGTTAGGGTTAGGATTTGGGTTAGGGTTTGGATTAGGTTTAGGGTTAGGGTTAGGGTTAGGGTTAGGTTTTGGGTCAGGGTTTGGGTTAAGGTTAGGGTTAGGGTTAGGGTTTGGGTTAGGGTTAGGTTTAGCGTGAACGTTATGTTTAGGGTATTGGTTAGGGTTAGGGTTTAGGGTTAGGGTTACGAATAGGTTTAGGTTTAGGGTTAGGGTTAGTGTTAGGTATAGGGTTAGGGTTAGGGTTATTGTTAGGGTTTGGGTTAGTGTTTGTGTTAGGGTTAGGGTTCGAATTAGGGTTAGAGTTTGAGTTAGGGTTAAGTTTAGGGTTAGGGTTTCGGTTAGTGTTAGGGTTAAGGTTATATTTAGGGTTAGGATTAGAGTTAGGGTTAGGTTTAGGTTTAGGGTTTGGGTAAGGGTTAGGGTTTGGGTTAGGGTTAGGATTAGGGTTTGGGTTAGGGTTCGGGTTAGGGTTAGTTTTTGGGTTAGGGTTAGGGTTAGGATTAGTGTTAGGATTAGGTTTAGGTTTAGAGTTTGGGTAAGGGTTAGGGTTTGGGTTAGGTTTAGGGTTAGGGTTAGGATTAGGGTTAGGGTTTGGTTTAGGGTTAGTGTTATATTTTGGGTTAGGTTTAGGGTTAGGATAAGGGTTAGGGTTAGGGTTAGGGTTAGGGATTGGGTTAGGGTTAGGGTTAGGGTTTGGGTTAGGGTTAGGATTAGAGTTTGGGTTAGGGTTCGAGTTAGGGTTAGTTTTTGGGTTAGGGTTAGGGTTAGGATTAGATTAGGTTTAGGTTTAGGTTTAGGGTTTCGGTAAGGGTTAGGGTTAGGGTTAGGGTTAGGGTTTGGTTTAGGGTTCATGTTATTTTTTGGGTTAGGTTTAGGGTTAGGGTATGGGTTAGGGTTAGGTTTAGGGTTAGGGTTTCGGTTAGGGTTAGGGTTAGGGTTAGGGTTTGAGTTAGGGTTAGGTTTAGGGTTAGGGTTTGGGTTAGGGTTAGGGTTAGGGGATGGGTTTGTGTTAGGGTTAGGGTTAGGGTTAGGATTAGGTTTAGGGTTAAGGTTAGGATTACGATTAGGTTTAGGTTTTGGGTTAGGTTTAGGGTTAGGTTTAATGTTAGGGTTTTCATTAGGGTTAGGGTTAGGATTAGAGTTAGGTTTAGGGTTTTCGTTTGGGTTAATGTTAGGGTTAGGATTTGGGTTAGTGTTAGGGTTAGGGTTAGTGTTATGGTTTGGGTTTGGGTTAGGGTTAGGGTTAGGGTTATGTTTACGTTTTTGGTTAGGTTTAGGGTTAGGGTTAGGGTTTGGGTTAGGGTTCGGGTTAGGGTGAAGGTTATGTTTAGGGTATTGTTTAGGGTTAGGGTTTAGGGTTAGGGTTAGGAATAGGGTTAGGTTTAGGGTTAGGGTTAGTGTTAGGAATAGGGTTAGGGTTATTGTTAGGGTTTGGGTTAGTGTTTGGGTTAGGGTTAGGATTCGAGTTAGGGTTAGAGTTTGAGTTAGGGTTAGGGTTAGGATTAGGGTTTGGGTTAGGGTTTGGGTTAAGGTTAGGTTTAGCGTTAGGGTTAGGAATAGGGTTAGGGTTACGGTTTGGGTTAGCGTTACGGTTAGGATTAGGTTTTGGGTTAGGGTTCGAGTTAGGGTTAGTTTTTGGGTTAGGGTTAGGGTTAGGGTTAGGGTTTGCGTAACAGTTAGTGTTTGGGTTAGGGTTAGGGTTAGGGTTAGGGTTAGGGTTAGGGTTATGGTTAGGGTTAGTGTTAGGGTTAGGGTTTGGGTTAGGATTAGAATTAGGGTTAGGGTTAGGGTTTGGGATAGGCTTAGGGTTAGGTTGAGTGTTAGGTTTAGGGTTTGGGTTAGGGTTAGAATTTGGGTTAGGGTTAGCATTAGGGTTAGGATTAGGATTAGGGTTAAGATTAGGGATTGGCTTAGGGTTAGGGTGAGGGTTAGCGTTTGGGTTAGGGTTAGGTTTAGGGTTAGGGTTTGGGTTAGGATTTGGTTTCAAGTTAGGGTTAGGGTTAGGATTAGCAACAGGGTTAGGGTTAGGGTTAGGGTTAGGTTTAGGTTTAGGTTTAGGGTTTGGTTTAGGGTTAAGATTAGGGTTAGGGTTTGGGTTTGGGTTAGGTTTAAGGTAAGGGTTTGAGTTAGGTTTGCGGTTACGGTGTGGTTTTGGGTTAGGGTTAGTGTTAGGGTTAGGGATAGGGTTAGGATTAGGGGTAGGGTTAGGTTTAGGGTTAGAGTTAGGGTTTGGTTTAGGGTTAGGGTTAGTGTTAGGTTTAGGTTTTGGGTTAGGTTTAGGGTTAGGGTTATGGTTTGGGTTCGGGTTAGAATTAGGATTAGGGTTAGGGTTAGGGTTAGGGGTTGGGTTTGTGTTAGGGTTAGGGTTAGTGTTAGGGTTAGGATTAGGGTTAGGGTTAGGGTTAGGATTAGGGTTAGGTTTAGGTTTTGGGTTAAGGTTAGGGTTAGGTTTAATGTTAGGGTTTTGATTAGGGTTAGGGTTATGATTAGAGTTAGGTTTAGGGTTTTGGTTTGGGTTAATGTTAGGGTTAGGATTTAGGTTAGTGTTAGGGTTAGGGTTAGTGTTAGGGTTAGGGTTTGGGTTAGGGTTAGGGTTAGGGTTAGGGTTTCGGTTAGGGTTAGGGTTAGCGTGAAGGTTATGTTTAGGGTATTGGTTAGGGATAGGGTTTAGGGTTAGGGTTAGAAATAGCGTTAGGGTTAGGGTTAGGGTTAGGGTTAGTGTTAGGAATAGTGTTAGGGTTATTGTTAGGGTTTGGGTTAGTGTTTGGGTTAGGGTTAGGGTTCGAGTTAGGGTTAGAGTTTGAGTTAGGGTTAAGTTTAGGGTTAGGGTGTGGGTTAGGGTTTGGGTTAAGGTTAGGTTTAGTGTTAGGGTTAGGAATAGGGTTAGGGTTAGGGTTTGGGTTAGGGATAGGGTTAGGATTAGGGTTTGGGTTAGGGTTCGAGTTAGGGTTTGTTTTTGCGTTAGGGTTAGGGTTAGGATTAGATTAGGGTTAGGTTTAGGTTTAGGGTTTGGGTAAGGGTTAGGGTTAGGGTTAGGGTTAGGGTTTGGTTTAGGGTTAGTGTTATTTTTTGGGTTAGGTTTAGGGTTAGGATAAGGGTTAGGGTTAGGTTAGGGTTAGGGTTAGGGTTAGTGTTAGGAATAGGGTTAGGGTTAGGGTTATTGTTAGGGTTTGGGTTAGGGTTTGGAGTAGGGTTAGGTTTAGGTTTTGGGTTAGGTTTAGAGTTAAGGTTAGAGTTTGAGTTAGGGTTAGAGTTCGGGTTAGGGTTAGGGTTTGGGTTAGGGTTTAGGGTTAGGGTTTGGGTTAGGGTTTGGGTTAAGGTTAGGTTTAGGGTTATGGTTAGGAATAGGGTTAGGGTTAGGGTTTGGGTTAGGGTTAGTGTTAGGATTAGGGTTTGGGTTAGGGTTCGGATTAGGGTTAGTTTTTGGGTTAGGGTTAGGGTTAGGATTATGGTTAGGGTTAGGTTTAGGTTTAGGGTTTGGGTAAGGGTTAGGATTTGGGTTAGTGTTAGGATTAGGGTTAGTGTTAGGGTTAGGGTTTGGGTTAGGTTTAGGTTAGGGTTAGGGTTAGGATTTGGGTTAGGGTTTGGATTAGGTTTAGGGTTAGGGTTAGGGTTAGGGTTAGGTTTTGGGTCAGGGTTTGGGTTAAGGTTAGGTTTAGGGTTAATGTTAGGAATAGGGTTAGGGTTAGGTTTAGGTTTTTGGTTAGGTTTAGGGTTAGGGTTAGGGTTTGGGTTAGGGTTAGGTTTAGCGTGAACGTTATGTTTAGGGTATTGGTTAGGGTTAGGGTTTAGGGTTAGGGTTACGAATAGGTTTAGGTTTAGGGTTAGGGTTAGTGTTAGGTATAGGGTTAGGGTTAGGGTTATTGTTAGGGTTTGGGTTAGTGTTTGGGTTAGGGTTAGGGTTCGAATTAGGGTTAGAGTTTGAGTTAGGGTTAAGTTTAGGGTTAGGGCTTCGGTTAGTGTTAGGGTTAAGGTTATATTTAGGGTTAGGATTAGAGTTAGGGTTAGGTTTAGGTTTAGGGTTTGGGTAAGGGTTAGGGTTTGGGTTAGGGTTAGGATTAGGGTTTGGGTTAGGGTTCGGGTTAGGGTTAGTTTTTGGGTTAGGGTTAGGGTTAGGATTAGTGTTAGGATTAGGTTTAGGTTTAGAGTTTGGGTAAGGGTTAGGGTTTGGGTTAGGTTTAGGGTTAGGGTTAGGATTAGGGTTAGGGTTTGGTTTAGGGTTAGTGTTATATTTTGGGTTAGGTTTAGGGTTAGGATAAGGGTTAGGGTTAGGGTTAGGGTTAGGGATTGGGTTAGGGTTAGGGTTAGGGTTTGGGTTAGGGTTAGGATTAGAGTTTGGGTTAGGGTTCGAGTTAGGGTTAGTTTTTGGGTTAGGGTTAGGGTTAGGATTAGATTAGGTTTAGGTTTAGGTTTAGGGTTTCGGTAAGGGTTAGGGTTAGGGTTAGGGTTAGGGTTTGGTTTAGGGTTCATGTTATTTTTTGGGTTAGGTTTAGGGTTAGGGTATGGGTTAGGGTTAGGTTTAGGGTTAGGGTTTCGGTTAGGGTTAGGGTTAGGGTTAGGGTTTGAGTTAGGGTTAGGTTTAGGGTTAGGGTTTGGGTTAGGGTTAGGGTTAGGGGATGGGTTTGTGTTAGGGTTAGGGTTAGGGTTAGGATTAGGTTTAGGGTTAAGGTTAGGATTACGATTAGGTTTAGGTTTTGGGTTAGGTTTAGGGTTAGGTTTAATGTTAGGGTTTTCATTAGGGTTAGGGTTTGGATTAGAGTTAGGTTTAGGGTTTTCGGTTGGGTTAATGTTAGGGTTAGGATTTGGGTTAGTGTTAGGGTTAGGGTTAGTGTTATGGTTTGGGTTTGAGTTAGGGTTAGGGATAGGGATATGTTTACGTTTCTGGTTAGGTTTAGGGTTCGGGTTAGGGATTGGGTCAGGGTTCGGGTTAGGGTGAAGGTTATGTTTAGGGTACTGTTTAGGGTTAGGGATTAGGGTTAGGGTTAGGAATAGGGTTAGGTTTAGGGTTAGGGTTAGTGTTAGGAATAGGGTTAGGGTTATTGTTAGGGTTTGGGTTAGTGTTTGGGTTAGGGTTAGGATTCGAGTTAGGGTTAGAGTTTGAGTTAGGGTTAGGGTTAGGATTAGGGTTTGGGTTAGGGTTTGGGTTAAGGTTAGGTTTAGCGTTAGGGTTAGGAATAGGGTTAGGGTTACGGTTTGGGTTAGCGTTACGGTTAGGATTAGGTTTTGGGTTAGGGTTCGAGTTAGGGTTAGTTTTTGGGTTAGGGTTAGGGTTAGGGTTAGGGTTTGCGTAACAGTTAGTGTTTGGGTTAGGGTTAGGGTTAGGGTTAGGGTTAGGGTTAGGGTTATGGTTAGGGTTAGTGTTAGGGTTAGGGTTTGGGTTAGGATTAGAATTAGGGTTAGGGTTAGGGTTTGGGATAGGCTTAGGGTTAGGTTGAGTGTTAGGTTTAGGGTTTGGGTTAGGGTTAGAATTTGGGTTAGGGTTAGCATTAGGGTTAGGATTAGGATTAGGGTTAAGATTAGGGATTGGCTTAGGGTTAGGGTGAGGGTTAGCGTTTGGGTTAGGGTTAGGTTTAGGGTTAGGGTTTGGGTTAGGATTTGGTTTCAAGTTAGGGTTAGGGTTAGGATTAGCAACAGGGTTAGGGTTAGGGTTAGGGTTAGGTTTAGGTTTAGGTTTAGGGTTTGGTTTAGGGTTAAGATTAGGGTTAGGGTTTGGGTTTGGGTTAGGTTTAAGGTAAGGGTTTGAGTTAGGTTTGCGGTTACGGTGTGGTTTTGGGTTAGGGTTAGTGTTAGGGTTAGGGATAGGGTTAGGATTAGGGTTAGGGTTAGGTTTAGGGTTAGAGTTAGGGTTTGGTTTAGGGTTAGGGTTAGTGTTAGGTTTAGGTTTTGGGTTAGGTTTAGGGTTAGGGTTATGGTTTGGGTTCGGGTTAGAATTAGGATTAGGGTTAGGGTTAGGGTTAGGGGTTGGGTTTGTGTTAGGGTTAGGGTTAGTGTTAGGGTTAGGATTAGGGTTAGGGTTAGGGTTAGGATTAGGGTTAGGTTTAGGTTTTGGGTTAAGGTTAGGGTTAGGTTTAATGTTAGGGTTTTGATTAGGGTTAGGGTTATGATTAGAGTTAGGTTTAGGGTTTTGGTTTGGGTTAATGTTAGGGTTAGGATTTAGGTTAGTGTTAAGGTTAGGGTTAGTGTTAGGGTTAGGGTTTGGGTTAGGGTTAGGGTTAGGGTTAGGGTTTCGGTTAGGGTTAGGGTTAGCGTGAAGGTTATGTTTAGGGTATTGGTTAGGGATAGGGTTTAGGGTTAGTGTTAGAAATAGCGTTAGGGTTAGGGTCAGTGTTAACGTTAGTGTTAGGAATAGTGTTAGGGTTATTGTTAGGGTTTGGGTTAGTGTTTGGGTTAGGGTTAGGGTTCGAGTTAGGGTTAGAGTTTGAGTTAGGGTTAAGTTTAGGGTTAGGGTGTGGGTTAGGGTTTGGGTTAAGGTTAGGTTTAGTGTTAGGGTTAGGAATAGGGTTAGGGTTAGGGTTTGGGTTAGGGTTAGGGTTAGGATTAGAGTTTGGGTTAGGGTTCGAATTAGGGTTTGTTTTTGCGTTAGGGTTAGGGTTAGGATTAGATTAGGGTTAGGTTTAGGTTTAGGGTTTGGGTAAGGGTTAGGGTTAGGGTTAGGGTTAGGGTTTGGTTTAGGGTTAGTGTTATTTTTTGGGTTAGGTTTAGGGTTAGGATAAGGGTTAGGGTTAGGTTAGGGTTAGGGTTAGGGTTAGTGTTAGGAATAGGGTTAGGGTTAGGGTTATTGTTAGGGTTTGGGTTAGGGTTTGGAGTAGGGTTAGGTTTAGGTTTTGGGTTAGGTTTAGAGTTAAGGTTAGAGTTTGAGTTAGGGTTAGAGTTCGGGTTAGGGTTAGGGTTTGGGTTAGGGTTTAGGGTTAGGGTTTGGGTTAGGGTTTGGGTTAAGGTTAGGTTTAGGGTTATGGTTAGGAATAGGGTTAGGGTTAGGGTTTGGGTTAGGGTTAGTGTTAGGATTAGGGTTTGGGTTAGGGTTCGGATTAGGGTTAGTTTTTGGGTTAGGGTTAGGGTTAGGATTATGGTTAGGGTTAGGTTTAGGTTTAGGGTTTGGGTAAGGGTTAGGATTTGGGTTAGTGTTAGGATTAGGGTTAGTGTTAGGGTTAGGGTTTGGGTTAGGTTTAGGTTAGGGTTAGGGTTAGGATTTGGGTTAGGGTTTGGATTAGGTTTAGGGTTAGGGTTAGGGTTAGGGTTAGGTTTTGGGTCAGGGTTTGGGTTAAGGTTAGGTTTAGGGTTAATGTTAGGAATAGGGTTAGGGTTAGGTTTAGGTTTTTGGTTAGGTTTAGGGTTAGGGTTAGGGTTTGGGTTAGGGTTAGGTTTAGCGTGAACGTTATGTTTAGGGTATTGGTTAGGGTTAGGGTTTAGGGTTAGGGTTACGAATAGGTTTAGGTTTAGGGTTAGGGTTAGTGTTAGGTATAGGGTTAGGGTTAGGGTTATTGTTAGGGTTTGGGTTAGTGTTTGGGTTAGGGTTAGGGTTCGAATTAGGGTTAGAGTTTGAGTTAGGGTTAAGTTTAGGGTTAGGGTTTCGGTTAGTGTTAGGGTTAAGGTTATATTTAGGGTTAGGATTAGAGTTAGGGTTAGGTTTAGGTTTAGGGTTTGGGTAAGGGTTAGGGTTTGGGTTAGGGTTAGGATTAGGGTTTGGGTTAGGGTTCGGGTTAGGGTTAGTTTTTGGGTTAGGGTTAGGGTTAGGATTAGTGTTAGGATTAGGTTTAGGTTTAGAGTTTGGGTAAGGGTTAGGGTTTGGGTTAGGTTTAGGGTTAGGGTTAGGATTAGGGTTAGGGTTTGGTTTAGGGTTAGTGTTATATTTTGGGTTAGGTTTAGGGTTAGGATAAGGGTTAGGGTTAGGGTTAGGGTTAGGGATTGGGTTAGGGTTAGGGTTAGGGTTTGGGTTAGGGTTAGGATTAGAGTTTGGGTTAGGGTTCGAGTTAGGGTTAGTTTTTGGGTTAGGGTTAGGGTTAGGATTAGATTAGGTTTAGGTTTAGGTTTAGGGTTTCAGTAAGGGTTAGGGTTAGGGTTAGGGTTAGGGTTAGGTTTAGGTTTTTGGGTTAGGTTTAGGGTTAGGGTATGGGTTAGGGTTAGGTTTAGGGTTAGGGTTTCGGTTAGGGTTAGGGTTAGGGTTAGGGTTTGAGTTAGGGTTAGGTTTAGGGTTAGGGTTTGGGTTAGGGTTAGGGTTAGGGGATGGGTTTGTGTTAGGGTTAGGGTTAGGGTTAGCATTAGGTTTAGGGTTAGGGTTAGGATTACGATTAGGTTTAGGTTTTGGGTTAGGTTTAGGGTTAGGTTTAATGTTAGGGTTTTCATTAGGGTTAGGGTTAGGATTAGAGTTAGGTTTAGGGTTTTCGTTTGGGTTAATGTTAGGGTTAGGATTTGGGTTAGTGTTAGGGTTAGGGTTAGTGTTATGGTTTGGGTTTGGGTTAGGGTTAGGGTTAGGGTTATGTTTACGTTTTTGGTTAGGTTTAGGGTTAGGGTTAGGGTTTGGGTTAGGGTTCGGGTTAGGGTGAAGGTTATGTTTAGGGTATTGTTTAGGGTTAGGGTTTAGGGTTAGGGTTAGGAATAGGGTTAGGTTTAGGGTTAGGGTTAGTGTTAGGAATAGGGTTAGGGTTATTGTTAGTGTTTGGATTAGTGTTTGGGTTAGGGTTAGGTTTCGAGTTAGGGTTAGAGTTTGAGTTAGGGTTAGCGTTAGGATTAGGGTTTGGGTTAGGGTTTGGGTTAAGGTTAGGTTTAGCGTTAGGGTTAGGATTAGGGTTAGGGTTACGGTTTGGGTTAGCGTTACGGTTAGGATTAGGTTTTGGGTTAGGGTTCGAGTTAGGGTTAGTTTTTGGGTTAGGGTTAGGGTTAGGGTTAGGGTTTGCGTAACAGTTAGTGTTTGGGTTAGGGTTAGGGTTAGGGTTAGGGTTAGGGTTAGTGTTAGCTTTAGGATTAGGGTTATGGTTAGTGTTAGGGTTAGGGTTTGGGTTAGGGTTAGGGTTTGAGTTAGGGTTAGCGTTAGGGTTATGATTCGGATTAGTGTTAGGGATAGGGTTTGGGTGAGGGTTAGGGTTAGTTTTTGGGTTAGGGTTAGGGTTAGGATTAGGGTTAGGGTTAGGTTTAGGAATAGGGTTAGGGTTAGGATTATTGTTAGGGTTTGTGTTAGGGTTCAGAAAAGGGTTAGGGTTAGGTTTAGGGTTAGGGTTTGGGTTAGGGTTAGGGTTAGGGTTTGAGTTAGTGTTTCGGTTAGGGTTAGGGTTAGAGTTAGGGGTTGGGTATGGGTTAGGGTTAGGTTTAGGGTTACGATTATGGTTAGGGTAGGAGTTAGGATTAGGGTTAGGTTTAGGGTTTGGGTTAGTGTTAGGGTTAGGGTTAGGGTTAGGGTTAGGATTAGGGTTA
>JAJHUQ010000057.1:587500-605000 GCA_035773235.1 Eospalax fontanierii | reverse complement strand
TGGGTTATCGTTAGGGTTAGTTTTGGGTTAGGGTTAGGGTTAGGATTAGGGTTAGGGTGAGGGTTAGGGTTTGGGTTAGGGTTAGTGTTAGGATTAGAGTTTGGGTTAGGGTTAGGGTTAGGGTTAGGGTTAGTGTTAGGGTTAGTGTTAGTGTTAGTGTTAGTGTTTGGGTTAGGGTTAGGGTTAGGTTAGGGTTAGGGTTTGGGTTATCGTTAGGGTTAGTTTTGGGTTAGGGTTAGGGTTAGGATTAGGGTTAGGGTGAGGGTTAGGGTTTGGGTTAGGGTTAGTGTTAGGATTAGAGTTTGGGTTAGGGTTCGAGTTAGGATTAGTTTTTCGGTTAGGGTTAGGGTTAGGATTAGATTAGGGTTAGGTTTAGGTTTAGGGTTAGGATAAGGGTTAGGGTTAGGTTTAGGGTTAGGGTTTGGTTTAGGGTTAGGGTTACTGTTTGAGTTAGGTTTAGGGTTAGGGTTAGGGTTAGTTTAGGGTTAGGGTTAGAAATTGGGTTAGGGTTTGGGTAAGGGTTAGTGTTAGGGTTAGGGTTAGGGTAAGGGTTTGGGTTAGGGTTTGGGTTAAGGTTAGGTTTAGGGTTAATGTTAGGAATAGGGTTAGGGTTAGGGTTTGGTTTAGGGTTAGATTTAGGATTAGGGTTTGGGTTAGGGTTCGAGTTAGGGTTAGTTTTTGGGTTAGGGTTAGGTTTAGGGTTTGGGTTAGGGTTAGGGTTAGGGTTAGGGTTTGGGTTAGGGTTAAGGTTAGCGTGAGGGTTATGTTTACGGTATTGGTTAGGGTTAGGGTTTAATGTTAGGGTTAGGAATAGGGTTAGGGTTAGGGTTATGGTTAGGATTAGGGTTAGGGTTAGGGTTAGGGTTAGGGTTAGGGTTCGGGTTAGGGTTAGGGTTAGGATTAGGGTTAGGTTTAGGTTTTGGGTTAGGGTTAGGGTTAGGTTTAATGTTAGGGTTTTGATTAGGGTTGGAGTTAGGATTAGAGTTAGATTTAGGGCTTTGGTTTGGGTTAATGTTAGGGTTAGGATTTGGGTTAGTGTTAGGGTTAGGGTTAGTGTTAGGGTTTGGGTTTGGGTTAGGGTTATGTTTAGGGTTCGGTTTAGGTTTTTGGTTAGGATTAGGGTTAGGGTTAGGGTTTGGGTTAGGGTTAGGGTTAGCGTGAAGGTTATGTTTAGGGTATTGGTTAGGATTAGGGTTTAGGTTTAGTGTTAGGAATAGGGTTAGGGTTAGGGTTAGGGTTAGGGTTAGTCTTAGGAATAGGGTTAGGGTTAGGGTTATTGTTAGGGTTTGGGTTAGGGTTTGGATTAGGGTTAGGTTTAGGTTTTGGGTTAGGGTTAGAGTTAGGGTTAGAGTTTGAGTTAGGGTTAGGGTTAGGGTTAGGGATAGGGTTTGGGTTAGGGTTTGGGTTAGGGTTTGGGTTAAGGTTAGGTTTAGGGTTATGGTTAGGAACAGGGTTATGGTTAGGGTTTGGGTTAGGGTTAGGTTTAGGATTAGGGTTTGGGTTAAGGTTCGGGTTAGGGTTAGTTTTTGGGTTAGGGTTAGGGTTAGGATTAGGGTTAGGGTTAGGTTTAGGTTTAGGGTTTGGGTAAGGGTTAGGGTTTGGGTTAGGGTTAGGGTTAGGGTTAGGGTTAGGGTTTGGTTTAGGGTTAGTGTTATATTTTGGGTTAGGTTTAAGATTAGGATTAGGGTTAGGGTTAGGGTTAGGGTTACGATTTGTGTTAGGGTTAGGGTTAGGGTTTGAGTTAGGGTTAGGGTTAGGGTTAGGGTTAGGGTTAGGGTTAGGTTTAGGGTTAGGATTAGAGTTAGGGTTAGGGTTAGGGTTTGGGATATTGTTAGGGTTAGTGTTAGTGTTAGGGTTTGGGTTAGGGTTAGGGTTAGGGTTAGGGTTAGGGTTTGGGTTATCGTTAGGGTTAGTTTTTGGGTTAGGGTTAGGATTAGGATTACGGTTAGGGTTAGGGTTAGGGTTAGGGTTAGGGTTAGGATTAGGGTTAGGTTTAGGTTTTGGGTTAGGGTTAGGGTTAGGTTTAATGTTAGGGTTTTGATTAGGGTTAGGGTTAGGATTAGAGTTAGATTTACGGCTTTGGTTTGGGTTAATGTTAGGGTTAGGATTTGGGTTAGTGTTAGGGTTAGGGTTAGTGTTAGGGTTTGGGTTTGGGTTAGGGTTAGGCATAGGGTTAGGTTTAGGTTTTTGGTTAGGTTTAGGTTTAGGGTTAGGGTTTGTGTTAGGGTTAGGTTTACCGTGAAGGTTATGTTTAGGGTATTGGTTAGGGTTAGGGTTTAGGGTTAGTGTTAGGAATAGGGTTAGTGTTAGGTTTAGGGTTAGGGTTAAGGTTAGTGTTAGGAATAGGGTTAGGGTTAGGGTTATTGTTAGGGTTTGGGTTAGTGTTTGGGTTAGGGTTAGGGTTCGAGTTAGGGTTAGAGTTTGAGTTAGGGTTAGGGTTAGGGTTAGGGTTTGGGTTAGGGTTTGGGTTAAGGTTAGGTTTAGGGTTAGGGTTAGGAATAGGGTTAGGGTTATTGTTTGGTTAGGGTTAGGGTTAGGATTAGGGTTTGGGTTAGGTTTCGAGTTAGGGTTAGTTTTTGGGTTAGGGTTAGGGTTAGGATTAGGGTTAGGGTTTGGTTTAGGTTTAGGGTTTGGGTAAGGGGTAGGGTGTGGGTAGGGTTAGGGTTAAGGTTAGGGTTATGGTTAGGGTTAGATTTAAGTTTGGTTTAGGGTTAGTGTTATTTTTTGGGTTAGGTTTAGGGTTAGGATAAGGGTTAGGGTTAGGTTTAGGGTTAAGGTTTGGGTTAGGGTTAGGGTTAGTGTTTGAGATAGGGTTAGGGTTAGGGTTATGGTTAGGGTTAGGGTTTGGGTTATCTTTAGTGTTAGTTTTTGGGTTAGGGTTAGGATTAGGATTAGGGTTAGGGTTAGGGTTAGGGTTAGTGTTAGGATTAGGGTTAGGGTTAGGGTTAGGTTTAGGTTTAGGGTTTGGGTAAAGGTTAGGGTTTCTGTTATGTTTAGGGTTAGGGTTAGAGTTAGGGTTTGGTTTAGGGTTAGTGTTATTTTTTGTGTTAGGTTTAGGGTTAGGAAAAGCGTTAGGGTTAGGTTTAGGGTTAGGGTTTGAGTTAGGGTTAGGGTTAGGGTTAGGGTTAAGGTTAGGTTTAGGATTAGGGTTAGGATTAGAGTTAGGGTTAGGGTTTTGGTTTGGTTTAGGGTTAGGGTTAGGGTTTGGGTTAGTGTTAGGGTTAGTGTTAGTGTGAGTGTTAGGGTTTGGGTTAGGGTTAGTGTTAGGTTTAGGGTTAGGGTTTGGGTTATTGTTAGGGTTAGTTTTTGGGTTAGGGTTAGTGTTAGGATTATGGTTAGGGTTAGATTTAGGGTTAGGGTTTGGGTTAGGGTTAGGGTTTGGTTTTGAGTTCGGGTTAGGTTTAGGGTTCGGGTTTGGGTTAGGGTTAGGGTTAGGGTTAGGGGTTGGGTTTGTGTTAGGGTTAGGGTTAGGGTTAGGGTTAGGGTTAGGATTAGGGTTAGGGTTAGGGTTAGGGTTAGTGTTAGGGTTAGGGTTTGGTTTAGGGTTAGGGTTAGGGTTAGGTTTAGGTTTTTGGTTACGTTTAGGGTTAGGGTTAGGGTTTGGGTTAGGGTTAGGGTTAGCGTGAAGGTTATGTTAAGGTTATTGGTTAGGGTTATTGTTTAGGGATAGTGTTAGGAATAGGGTTAGGATTAAGGAAAGGGTAAGGGATAGTGTTAGGAATAGGGTTAGGGTTAGGGTTTGGGTTAGGGTTAGGGATAGGATTAGGGTTTGGGATAGGGTACGAGTTAGGGTTAGTTTTTGGGTTAGGATTAGGTTTAGGGTTAGGGTTTGGGTTCGGGATAGGTTTAGGGTTAGGGTTTGGGTTAGGGTTAGGGTTAGCGTGAGGGTTATGTTTAGGGTATTGGTTAGGGTTAGGGTTTAGGGTTAGGGTTAGGAATAGTTCTAGGGTTAGTGTTAGGGTTAGAGTTAGGGTTAGGATTAGTGTTAGGAATAGGGTTTGTGTTAGGGTAAGGGTTAGGGTTAGGGTTTGGTTTAGGGTTAGTGTTATATTTTGGGTTAGGATTAGGGTTAGGATAACTGTTAGGGTTAGGTTTAGGGTTAGCGTTTCGGTTAGGGTTAGGGTTAGGGTTTGAGTTAGGGTTAGGGTTAGGGTTTGAGTTAGGGTTAGGGTTTCGGTTAGGGTTAGGGTTAGGGTTAGGCTTAGGGTTTGGGTTAGGGTTAGGGTTAGTGTTAGAGGTTGGGTTTGTGTTAGGGTTAGGTTTAGGGTTAGGATTAGGGTTAGGGTTAGGGTTAGGGTTAGGGTTAGGTTTAGGTTTTGGGTTAGGTTTAGGGTTAGGTTTAATGTTAGGGTTTTGATTAGGGTTAGGGTTAGGGTTAGGTTTAGGGTTAGGGTTAGGGTTAGGGTTAGGATTTGGGTTAGGGTTAGGGTTAGGGTTAGTTTTTGGGTTAGGGTTAGGGTTAGGATTAGTTTTAGGATTAGGTTTAGGTTTAGAGTTTGGGTAAGGGTTAGGGTTTGGGTTAGGGTTAGGGTTAGGGTTAGGGTTAGGATTTGGGTTTGGTTTAGGATTAGTTTTAGGTTTAGGGTTTGGGTTAGTGTTAGGTTTAGGGTTAATATTTGGGTTAGGGTTAGGGTTAGGGGTAGGGTTAGGGTTAGGGTTTGGGTTAGGGTTAGCGTTAGGGTTAGGGTTAGGGTTAGCGTTTGAGTTAGGGTTAGGGTTAGGGTTTGGGTTAGGGTTAGTGTTAGGGTTAGGCTTTGGGTTAGGTTTAGAGTTAGGTTTAGGGTTTGAGTTTGAGTTAGGATTAGGGTTAGCATTAGGGTTAAGGTTAGGGATAGGGATAGGGTTTGGGTTTCGGTTATGATTAGGGTTAGGGTTACGGTAAGTGATAGTGTTAGGGTTAGGCTTAGTGTTAAGGTTAGTGTTTGGGTTAGGGTTAGGTTTTGGGTTAGGTTTACGATTAGGGTTAAGTTTAGGGTTTGGGTTTGGGTTAGTTTTAACGTTAGGGATAGCGTTAGGGTTAGGTTTAGGGTTCGGGTTAGGGTGAGGGTTTGGGTTAAAGTTAGGTTTAGGGTTAGGGTTAGGGTTCGGGTTACGGTTATGATTAGGTTTTGGGTAAGGTTTAGCGTTAGGTTTAGGGTTAGGGTATGGATTTGGGTTAGGGTTAGTATTAGGGTTACGATTAGGGTTAAATTTAGGGTTTGTGTTTGGGTTAGGGTTGGGGTTAGGATTAGGGTTAGGTTTAGGTTTTGGGTTAGGGTTAGGGTTAGGTTTAATGTTAGGGTTTTGATTAGGGTTAGGGTTAGGATTAGAGTTAGGTTTAGGGTTTTGGTTTGGGTTAATGTTAGGATTAGTATTTGGGTTAGTGTTAGGGTTAGGGTTAGTGTTAGGGTTAGGGTTTGGGTTAGGGTTAGGGTTAGGGTTAGGTTTAGGTTTTTGGTTAGGTTTAGGGTTAGGGTTAGGGTTTGGCTTAGGGTTAGGGTTAGCGTGAAGGTTATGTTTAGGGTATTGTTTAGGGTTAGGGTTTAGGGTTAGGGTTAGGAATAGGGTTAGGTTTAGGGTTAGGGTTAGGGTTAGTGTTAGGAATAGTGTTAGGTTTATTGTTAGGGTTTGGGTTAGTGTTTGGGTTAGGGTTAGGTTTCGAGTTAGGGTTAGAGTTTGAGTTAGGGTTAAGTTTAGGGTTAGGGTTAGGGTTAGGATTAGATTAGGGTTAGGTTTAGGTTTAGGGTTTGGGTAAGGGTTAGGGTTAGGGTTAGGGTTAGAGTTTGATTTAGGGTTAGGTATAGGATTAGGGTTTGGGTTAGGGTTCGAGTTAGGGTTTGTTTTTGGGTTAGGGTTAGGGTTAGGATTAGATTAGGGTTAGGTTTAAGTTTAGGGTTTGGGTAAGGTTTAGGGTTAGGGTTAGGGTTAGGGTTTGATTTAGGGTTTGTGTTATTTTTTGGGTTAGGTTTAGGGTTAGGATAAGGGTTAGGGTGAGGTTTACGGTTACGGTTTGGGTTAGGGTTAGGGTTAGTGTTTGAGTTAGGGTTAGGGTTAGGGTTAGGGTTAGGGTTAGGGTTAGGGTTAGGGTTAGGGTTAGGATTTGGGTGAGGATTTGGGTTAGGGTTTGGGTTAGGGTTAGGGTTAGTGTTAGGGTTAGGGTTTGGGTTAGGGTTAGGGTTAGGGTTAGGGTTAGGTTTAGGGTTTGGGTTAGGGTTTGGCTTAAGGTTAGGTTTAGGGTTAATGTTAGGAATAGGGTTAGGGTTAGGGTTTGGGTTAGGGTTAGGGTTAGGATTAGGGTTTGGGTTAGTGTTCGAGTTAGGGTTAGTTTTTGGTTTAGGTTTAGGGTTAGGGTTAGGGTTTTTGTTAGGGTTAGCGTTAGGGTTAGGGTTTGGGTTAGGGTTAGGGTTAGGGTGAGGGTTATGTTTAGGGTATTCCTTAGGGTTAGGGTTTAGGGTTAGGGTTAGGAATTGAGTTAGGGTTAGGGTTAGTGTTAGGGTTAGTGTTAGCAATAGGGTTAGGGTTAGGGTTATTGTTAGGGTTTGGGTTAGGGTTTGGATTAGGGTTAGGTTTAGTTTTGGGTTAGGGTTAGAGTTAGGGTTAGAGATTGAGTTAGGGTTATGGTAAGGGGTAGGGATAGGGTTTGGGTTAGGGTTTAGGGTTAGGGTTTGGGTTAGGGTTTGGGTTAAGGTTAGATTTAGGGTTAGGATTAGGAAGAGGGCTAGGGTTAGGGTTTGGGTTAGGGTTAGGATTAGAGTTTGGGTTAGGGTTCGAGTTAGGGTTAGTTTTTGGGTTAGGGTTAGGATTAGGATTAGATTAGGTTTAGGTTTAGGTTTAGGGGTTCGGAAAGGGTTAGGGGTAGGGATAGGGTTAGGGTTTGGTTCAGGGTTAGTGTTATTTTTTGGGTTAGGTTTAGGGTTAGGGTATGGGTTAGGGTTAGGTTTAGGGTTAGGGTTTGGGTTAGGGTTAGGGTTAGGGTTTGAGTTAGGGTTAGGTTTAGGGTTAGGGTTTGGGTTAGGGTTAGGGTTAGGGGATGGGTTTGTGTTAGGGTTAGGGTTAGGGTTAGGATTAGGTTAAGGGTTAGGGTTAGGATTACGGTTAGGTTTAGGTTTTGGGTTAGGTTTAGGGTTAGGTTTAATGTTAGGGTTTTGATTAGGGTTAGGGTTAGGATTAGAGTTAGGTTTAGGGTTTTGGTTTGGGTTAATGTTAGGGTTAGGATTTGGGTTAGTGTTAGGGTTAGGGTTAGTGTTAGGGTTTGGGTTTGGGTTAGGGTTAGGGTTAGGGTTATGTTTACGTTTTTGGTTAGGTTTAGGGTTAGGGTTAGGGTTTGGGTTAGGGTTCGGGTTAGGGTGAAGGTTATGTTTAGGGTATTGGTTAGGGTTAGGGTTTAGGGTTAGGGTTAGGAATAGGGTTAGGTTTAGGGTTAGGGTTAGTGTTAGGAATAGGGTTAGGGTTATTGTTAGGGTTTGGGTTAGTGTTTGGGTTAGGGTTAGGGTTCGAGTTAGGGTTAGAGTTTGAGTTAGGGTTAGGGTTAGGGTTAGGGTTTGGGTTAGGGTTTGGGTTAAGTTTAGGTTTAGCGTTAGGGTTAGGAATAGGGTTAGGGTTACGGTTTGCGTTAGCGTTAGGGTTAGGATTAGGTTTTGGGTTAGGGTTCGAGTTAGGGTTAGTTTTTGGGTTAGGGTTAGGGTTAGGGTTACGGTTAGGGTTTGGGTAACAGTTAGTGTTTGGGTTAGGGTTAGGTTTAGGGTTAGGGTTATGGTTAGGGTTAGTTTTAGGTTTAGGATTAGGGTTATGGTTAGTGTTAGGGTTAGGGTTTGGGTTAGGGTTAGGGTTTGAGTTAGGGTTACCGTTAGGGTTATGATTCGGATTAGTGTTAGGGTTAGGGTTTGGGTTAGGGTTAGGGTTAGTTTTTGGGTTAGGGTTAGGGTTAGGATTAGGGTTAGGGTTAGGTTTAGGAATAGGGTTAGGGTTAGGATTATTGTTAGGGTTTGTGTTAGGGTTCAGAAAAGGGTTAGGGTTAGGTTTAGGGTTAGGTTTTGGGTTAGGGTTAGGGTTAGGGTTTGAGTTAGTGTTTCGGTTAGGGTTAGGGTTAGAGTTAGGGGTTGGGTATGGGTTAGGGTTAGGTTTAGGGTTACGATTATGGTTAGGGTAGGAGTTAGGATTAGGGTTAGGTTTAGGGTTTGGGTTAGTGTTAGGGTTAGGGTTAGGGTTAGGGTTAGGATTAGGGTTAGGGTTAGGATTAGAGTTAGTGTTAGGCTTTTGGTTTCGGTTAGGTTTAGGGTTAGGTTTTGGTTTGTAAGTGTTAGTGTTAGGGTTAGGGTTTGGGTTAGGGTTAGTGTTAGGTTTAGGATTAGGGTTAGGGTTAGTGTTAGGGTTAGGGTTTGTCTTAGGGTTAGGGTTTGAGTTAGGGTTAGGGTTTGGGTTAGATTTACGGTTAGGTTTTGGGTTAAGGTTAGGTTTAGGGTTAAGGTTAGGAATAGGGTTAGGGTTAGGGTTAGGGTTAATGTTAGGGTTTTGATTAGGGTTAGGGTTAGGATTAGAGTTAGGGTTAGGGTTTTGGTTTGGGTTAGGGTTAGGGTTAGGGTTAGGGTTTGGGTTAGGGTTAGGGTTAGGGTTAGAGTTTGGTTTTGGTTAGGGTTAGCGTGAGGGTTACGTTTAGGGTATTGGTTAGGGTAAGGGTTTAGGGTTAGGGTTAGGAATAGGGTTAGGGTTAGGGTTAGTGTTAGGATATGGTTAGGGTTAGGGTTATTTTTAGGGTTTGGGTTAGGGTTTGGATTAGGGTTAGGTTTATGTTTTGAGTTAGGGTTAGAGTTAGGGTTAGAGTTTGAGTTAGGGTTAGGGTTAGGGTTAGGGATAGGGTTTGGGTTAGGGTTTAATGTTAGGGTTTGGGTTAGGGTTTGGGTTAAGGTTAGGTTTAGGGTTATGGTTAGGGATGGGGTTGGGGTTAGGGTTTGCGTTGGGGTTAGGGTTAGGGTTAGGGTTTGGTTTAGGGTTCGGGTTAGGGTTAGGGTTTGGGTTAGGTTTAGGCTTAGGGTTAGTGTTAGGGTTAGTGTTAGGAATAGGGTTAAGGTTAGGGTTATTGTTATGGTTTGGGTTAGGGTTTGGATTAGGTTTAGGTTTAGGTTTTGGGTTAGGTTTAGAGTTAGTGTTAGAGTTGGATTTAGGGTTAGGGTTAGGGTTCGGGATAGGGTTTGGGTTAGGTTTTAGGGTTAGGGTTTGGGTTAGGGTTTGGGTTAAGGTTAGGTTTAGGGTTATGGTTAGGAATAGGGTTATGGTTAGGGTTTGGGTTAGGGTTAGCGTTAGGATTAGGGTTTGGGTTAGGGTTCGGGTTAGGGTTAGTTTTTGGGTTCGGGTTAGGGTTAGGATTAGGGTTAGGGTTAGGTTTAGGTTTAGGGTTTGGGTAAGGGTTAGGGTTTGGGTTAGGGTTAGGATTAGGGTTTGGGTTAGGGTTCGGGTTAGGGTTAGTTTTTGGGTTAGGGTTAGGGTTAGGATTAGTGTTAGGATTAGGTTTAGGTTTAGAGTTTGGGTAAGGGTTAGGGTTTGGGTTAGGATGAGGGTTAGGATTAGGGTTAGGGTTTGGTTTAGGGTTAGTGTTATATTTTGAGTTAGGTTTAGGGTTAGGATAAGGGTTAGGGTTAGGGTTAGGGTTAGGGTTTGGGTTAGGGTTAGGGTTAGGGTTTGTGTTAGGGTTAGGGTTAGGGTTAGGGTTAGGGTTAGGGTTAGGGTTCGGATTAGAGTTAGGGTTAGGGTTAGGGTTTGGGTTAGTGTTAGGGTTAGTGTTAGTGTTAGTGTTAGGGTTTGGGTTAGGGTTAGGTTTAGGGTTAGGGTTAGGGTTTGGGTTTGGGTTAGGGTTAGGGTTAGGATTAGGTTTAGGTTTTTGGTTAGGTTTAGGGTTAGGGTTAGGGTTTGGGTTAGGGTTAGGGTTAGCGTGAAGGTTATGTTTAGGGTATTGGTTAGGTTTAGGGTTTAGGGTTAGTGTTAGGAATAGGGTTAGGGTTAGGGTTAGGGTTAAGGTTAGTGTTAGGAATATGGTTAGGGTTAGGGTTATTGTTAGGGTTTGGGGTAGTGTATGGGTTAGGGTTAGTGTTCGAGTTAGGGTTACAGTTTGAGTTAGGGTTAGGGTTAGGGTAAGGGTTAGGGTTTGGGTTAAGGTTAGGTTTAGGGTTAGGGTTAGGAATAGGGTTAGGTTTAGGGTTTGGGTTAGGGTTAGGGTTAGGATTAGGGTTTGGGTTAGGGTTCGAGTTAGGGTTAGATTTTGGGTTAGGGTTAGGGTTAGGATTAGGATTAGGGTTAGGTTTAGGTTTAGGGTTTGGGTAAGGGTTAGGGTTTGGGTTAGGGTTAGTGTTAGGGTTAGGGTTAGGGTTTGGTTTAGGGTTAGTGTTATTTTTTGGGTTAGGTTTAGGGTTAGGATAAGGGTTAGGGTTAGGTTTAGGGTTAGGGTTTGGGTTAGGCTTAGGGTTAGTGTTTGAGATAGGGTTAGGGTTAGGGTTATGGTTAGGGTTAGTGTTAGGGTTAGGGTTTGGGTTAGGATTAGAATTAGGGTTAGGGTTAGGGTTTGGGATAGGCTTAGGGTTAGGTTGAGTGTTAGGTTTAGGGTTTGGGTTAGGGTTAGAATTTGGGTTAGGGTTAGCATTAGGGTTAGGATTAGGATTAGGGTTAAGATTAGGGATTGGCTTAGGGTTAGGGTGAGGGTTAGCGTTTGGGTTAGGGTTAGGTTTAGGGTTAGGGTTTGGGTTAGGATTTGGTTTCAAGTTAGGGTTAGGGTTAGGATTAGCAACAGGGTTAGGGTTAGGGTTAGGGTTAGGTTTAGGTTTAGGTTTAGGGTTTGGTTTAGGGTTAAGATTAGGGTTAGGGTTTGGGTTTGGGTTAGGTTTAAGGTAAGGGTTTGAGTTAGGTTTGCGGTTACGGTGTGGTTTTGGGTTAGGGTTAGTGTTAGGGTTAGGGATAGGGTTAGGATTAGGGTTAGGGTTAGGTTTAGGGTTAGAGTTAGGGTTTGGTTTAGGGTTAGGGTTAGTGTTAGGGTTAGGTTTTGGGTTAGGTTTAGGGTTAGGGTTATGGTTTGGGTTCGGGTTAGAATTAGGATTAGGGTTAGGGTTAGGGTTAGGGGTTGGGTTTGTGTTAGGGTTAGGGTTAGTGTTAGGGTTAGGATTAGGGTTAGGGTTAGGGTTAGGATTAGGGTTAGGTTTAGGTTTTGGGTTAAGGTTAGGGTTAGGTTTAATGTTAGGGTTTTGATTAGGGTTAGGGTTAGGATTAGAGTTAGGTTTAGGGTTTTGGTTTGGGTTAATGTTAGGGTTAGGATTTAGGTTAGTGTTAGGGTTAGGGTTAGTGTTAGGGTTAGGGTTTGGGTTAGGGTTAGGGTTAGGGTTAGGGTTTCGGTTAGGGTTAGGGTTAGCGTGAAGGTTATGTTTAGGGTATTGGTTAGGGATAGGGTTTAGGGTTAGGGTTAGAAATAGCGTTAGGGTTAGGGTTAGGGTTAGGGTTAGTGTTAGGAATAGTGTTAGGGTTATTGTTAGGGTTTGGGTTAGTGTTTGGGTTAGGGTTAGGGTTCGAGTTAGGGTTAGAGTTTGAGTTAGGGTTAAGTTTAGGGTTAGGGTGTGGGTTAGGGTTTGGGTTAAGGTTAGGTTTAGTGTTAGGGTTAGGAATAGGGTTAGGGTTAGGGTTTGGGTTAGGGTTAGGGTTAGGATTAGGGTTTGGGTTAGGGTTCGAGTTAGGGTTTGTTTTTGGGTTAGGGTTAGGATTAGGATTAGATTAGGGTTAGGTTTAGGTTTAGGGTTTGGGTAAGGGTTAGGGTTAGGGTTAGGGTTAGGGTTTGGTTTAGGGTTAGTGTTATTTTTTGGGTTAGGTTTAGGGTTAGGATAAGGGTTAGGGTTAGGTTAGGGTTAGGGTTAGGGTTAGTGTTAGGAATAGGGTTAGGGTTAGGGTTATTGTTAGGGTTTGGGTTAGGGTTTGGAGTAGGGTTAGGTTTAGGTTTTGGGTTAGGGTTAGAGTTAAGGTTAGAGTTTGAGTTAGGGTTAGAGTTCGGGTTAGGGTTAGGGTTTGGGTTAGGGTTTAGGGTTAGGGTTTGGGTTAGGGTTTGGGTTAAGGTTAGGTTTAGGGTTATGGTTAGGAATAGGGTTAGGGTTAGGGTTTGGGTTAGGGTTAGTGTTAGGATTAGGGTTTGGGTTAGGGTTCGGATTAGGGTTAGTTTTTGGGTTAGGGTTAGGGTTAGGATTATGGTTAGGGTTAGGTTTAGGTTTAGGGTTTGGGTAAGGGTTAGGATTTGGGTTAGTGTTAGGATTAGGGTTAGTGTTAGGGTTAGGGTTTTGGTTAGGTTTAGGTTAGGGTTAGGGTTAGGATTTGGGTTAGGGTTTGGATTAGGTTTAGGGTTAGGGTTAGGGTTAGGGTTAGGTTTTGGGTCAGGGTTTGGGTTAAGGTTAGGTTTAGGGTTAATGTTAGGAATAGGGTTAGGGTTAGGTTTAGGTTTTTGGTTAGGTTTAGGGTTAGGGTTAGGGTTTGGGTTAGGGTTAGGTTTAGCGTGAACGTTATGTTTAGGGTATTGGTTAGGGTTAGGGTTTAGGGTTAGGGTTACGAATAGGTTTAGGTTTAGGGTTAGGGTTAGTGTTAGGTATAGGGTTAGGGTTAGGGTTATTGTTAGGGTTTGGGTTAGTGTTTGGGTTAGGGTTAGGGTTCGAATTAGGGTTAGAGTTTGAGTTAGGGTTAAGTTTAGGGTTAGGGTTTCGGTTAGTGTTAGGGTTAAGGTTATATTTAGGGTTAGGATTAGAGTTAGGGTTAGGTTTAGGTTTAGGGTTTGGGTAAGGGTTAGGGTTTGGGTTAGGGTTAGGATTAGGGTTTGGGTTAGGGTTCGGGTTAGGGTTAGTTTTTGGGTTAGGGTTAGGGTTAGGATTAGTGTTAGGATTAGGTTTAGGTTTAGAGTTTGGGTAAGGGTTAGGGTTTGGGTTAGGTTTAGGGTTAGGGTTAGGATTAGGGTTAGGGTTTGGTTTAGGGTTAGTGTTATATTTTGGGTTAGGTTTAGGGTTAGGATAAGGGTTAGGGTTAGGGTTAGGGTTAGGGATTGGGTTAGGGTTAGGGTTAGGGTTTGGGTTAGGGTTAGGATTAGAGTTTGGGTTAGGGTTCGAGTTAGGGTTAGTTTTTGGGTTAGGGTTAGGGTTAGGATTAGATTAGGTTTAGGTTTAGGTTTAGGGTTTCGGTAAGGGTTAGGGTTAGGGTTAGGGTTAGGGTTTGGTTTAGGGTTCATGTTATTTTTTGGGTTAGGTTTAGGGTTAGGGTATGGGTTAGGGTTAGGTTTAGGGTTAGGGTTTCGGTTAGGGTTAGGGTTAGGGTTAGGGATTGAGTTAGGGTTAGGTTTAGGGTTAGGGTTTGGGTTAGGGTTAGGGTTAGGGGATGGGTTTGTGTTAGGGTTAGGGTTAGGGTTAGGATTAGGTTTAGGGTTAGGGTTAGGATTACGATTAGGTTTAGGTTTTGGGTTAGGTTTAGGGTTAGGTTTAATGTTAGGGTTTTCATTAGGGTTAGGGTTAGGATTAGAGTTAGGTTTAGGGTTTTCGTTTGGGTTAATGTTAGGGTTAGGATTTGGGTTAGTGTTAGGGTTAGGGTTAGTGTTATGATTTGGGTTTGGGTTAGGGTTAGGGTTAGGGTTATGTTTACGTTTTTGGTTAGGTTTAGGGTTAGGGTTAGGGTTTGGGTTAGGGTTCGGGTTAGGGTGAAGGTTATGTTTAGGGTATTGTTTAGGGTTAGGGTTTAGGGTTAGGGTTAGGAATAGGGTTAGGTTTAGTGTTAGGGTTAGTGTTAGGAATAGGGTTAGGGTTATTGTTAGGGTTTGGGTTAGTGTTTGGGTTAGGGTTAGGTTTCGAGTTAGGGTTAGAGTTTGAGTTAGGGTTAGGGTTAAGATTAGGGTTTGGGTTAGGGTTTGGGTTAAGGTTAGGTTTAGCGTTAGGGTTAGGAATAGGGTTAGGGTTACGGTTTGGGTTAGCGTTACGGTTAGGATTAGGTTTTGGGTTAGGGTTCGAGTTAGGGTTAGTTTTTGGGTTAGGGTTAGGGTTAGGGTTAGGGTTTGCGTAACAGTTAGTGTTTGGGTTAGGGTTAGGGTTAGGGTTAGGGTTAGGGTTAGGGTTATGGTTAGGGTTAGTGTTAGGGTTAGGGTTTGGGTTAGGATTAGAATTAGGGTTAGGGTTAGGGTTTGGGATAGGCTTAGGGTTAGGTTGAGTGTTAGGTTTAGGGTTTGGGTTAGGGTTAGAATTTGGGTTAGGGTTAGCATTAGGGTTAGGATTAGGATTAGGGTTAAGATTAGGGATTGGCTTAGGGTTAGGGTGAGGGTTAGCGTTTGGGTTAGGGTTAGGTTTAGGGTTAGGGTTTGGGTTAGGATTTGGTTTCAAGTTAGGGTTAGGGTTAGGATTAGCAACAGGGTTAGGGTTAGGGTTAGGGTTAGGTTTAGGTTTAGGTTTAGGGTTTGGTTTAGGGTTAAGATTAGGGTTAGGGTTTGGGTTTGGGTTAGGTTTAAGGTAAGGGTTTGAGTTAGGTTTGCGGTTACGGTGTGGTTTTGGGTTAGGGTTAGGGTTAGGGTTAGGGATAGGGTTAGGATTAGGGGTAGGGTTAGGTTTAGGGTTAGAGTTAGGGTTTGGTTTAGGGTTAGGGTTAGTGTTAGGTTTAGGTTTTGGGTTAGGTTTAGGGTTAGGGTTATGGTTTGGGTTCGGGTTAGAATTAGGATTAGGGTTAGGGTTAGGGTTAGGGGTTGGGTTTGTGTTAGGGTTAGGGTTAGTGTTAGGGTTAGGATTAGGGTTAGGGTTAGGGTTAGGATTAGGGTTAGGTTTAGGTTTTGGGTTAAGGTTAGGGTTAGGTTTAATGTTAGGGTTTTGATTAGGGTTAGGGTTAGGATTAGAGTTAGGTTTAGGGTTTTGGTTTGGGTTAATGTTAGGGTTAGGATTTAGGTTAGTGTTAGGGTTAGGGTTAGTGTTAGGGTTAGGGTTTGGGTTAGGGTTAGGGTTAGGGTTAGGGTTTCGGTTAGGGTTAGGGTTAGCGTGAAGGTTATGTTTAGGGTATTGGTTAGGGATAGGGTTTAGGGTTAGGGTTAGAAATAGCGTTAGGGTTAGGGTTAGGGTTAGGGTTAGTGTTAGGAATAGTGTTAGGGTTATTGTTAGGGTTTGGGTTAGTGTTTGGGTTAGGGTTAGGGTTCGAGTTAGGGTTAGAGTTTGAGTTAGGGTTAAGTTTAGGGTTAGGGTGTGGGTTAGGGTTTGGGTTAAGGTTAGGTTTAGTGTTAGGGTTAGGAATAGGGTTAGGGTTAGGGTTTGGGTTAGGGTTAGGGTTAGGATTAGGGTTTGGGTTAGGGTTCGAGTTAGGGTTTGTTTTTGCGTTAGGGTTAGGGTTAGGATTAGATTAGGGTTAGGTTTAGGTTTAGGGTTTGGGTAAGGGTTAGGGTTAGGGTTAGGGTTAGGGTTTGGTTTAGGGTTAGTGTTATTTTTTGGGTTAGGTTTAGGGTTAGGATAAGGGTTAGGGTTAGGTTAGGGTTAGGGTTAGGGTTAGTGTTAGGAATAGGGTTAGGGTTAGGGTTATTGTTAGGGTTTGGGTTAGGGTTTGGAGTAGGGTTAGGTTTAGGTTTTGGGTTAGGGTTAGAGTTAAGGTTAGAGTTTGAGTTAGGGTTAGAGTTCGGGTTAGGGTTAGGGTTTGGGTTAGGGTTTAGGGTTAGGGTTTGGGTTAGGGTTTGGGTTAAGGTTAGGTTTAGGGTTATGGTTAGGAATAGGGTTAGGGTTAGGGTTTGGGTTAGGGTTAGTGTTAGGATTAGGGTTTGGGTTAGGGTTCGGATTAGGGTTAGTTTTTGGGTTAGGGTTAGGGTTAGGATTATGGTTAGGGTTAGGTTTAGGTTTAGGGTTTGGGTAAGGGTTAGGATTTGGGTTAATGTTAGGATTAGGGTTAGTGTTAGGGTTAGGGTTTGGGTTAGGTTTAGGTTAGGGTTAGGGTTAGGATTTGGGTTAGGGTTTGGATTAGGTTTAGGGTTAGGGTTAGGGTTAGGGTTAGGTTTTGGGTCAGGGTTTGGGTTAAGGTTAGGTTTAGGGTTAATGTTAGGAATAGGGTTAGGGTTAGGTTTAGGTTTTTGGTTAGGTTTAGGGTTAGGGTTAGGGTTTGGGTTAGGGTTAGGTTTAGCGTGAACGTTATGTTTAGGGTATTGGTTAGGGTTAGGGTTTAGGGTTAGGGTTACGAATAGGTTTAGGTTTAGGGTTAGGGTTAGTGTTAGGTATAGGGTTAGGGTTAGGGTTATTGTTAGGGTTTGGGTTAGTGTTTGGGTAAGGGTTAGGGTTCGAATTAGGGTTAGAGTTTGAGTTAGGGTTAAGTTTAGGGTTAGGGTTTCGGTTAGTGTTAGGGTTAAGGTTATATTTAGGGTTAGGATTAGAGTTAGGGTTAGGTTTAGGTTTAGGGTTTGGGTAAGGGTTAGGGTTTGGGTTAGGGTTAGGATTAGGGTTTGGGTTAGGGTTCGGGTTAGGGTTAGTTTTTGGGTTAGGGTTAGGGTTAGGATTAGTGTTAGGATTAGGTTTAGGTTTAGAGTTTGGGTAAGGGTTAGGGTTTGGGTTAGGTTTAGGGTTAGGGTTAGGATTAGGGTTAGGGTTTGGTTTAGGGTTAGTGTTATATTTTGGGTTAGGTTTAGGGTTAGGATAAGGGTTAGGGTTAGGGTTAGGGTTAGGGATTGGGTTAGGGTTGGGGTTAGGGTTTGGGTTAGGGTTAGGATTAGAGTTTGGGTGAGGGTTCGAGTTAGGGTTAGTTTTTGGGTTAGGGTTAGGGTTAGGATTAGATTAGGTTTAGGTTTAGGTTTAGGGTTTCGGTAAGGGTTAGGGTTAGGGTTAGGTTTAGGGTTTGGTTTAGGGTTCATGTTATTTTTTGGGTTAGGTTTAGGGTTAGGGTATGGGTTAGGGTTAGGTTTAGGGTTAGGGTTTCGGTTAGGGTTAGGGTTAGGGTTAGGGTTTGAGTTAGGGTTAGGTTTAGGGTTAGGGTTTGGGTTAGGGTTAGGGTTAGGGGATGGGTTTGTGTTAGGGTTAGGGTTAGGGTTAGGATTAGGTTTAGGGTTAGGGTTAGGATTACGATTAGGTTTAGGTTTTGGGTTAGGTTTAGGGTTAGGTTTAATGTTAGGGTTTTCATTAGGGTTAGGGTTAGGATTAGAGTTAGGTTTAGGGTTTTCGTTTGCGTTAATGTTAGGGTTAGGATTTGGGTTAGTGTTAGGGTTAGGGTTAGTGTTATGGTTTGGGTTTGGGTTACCGTTAGGGTTAGGGTTATGTTTACGTTTTTGGTTAGGTTTAGCGTTAGGGTTAGGGTTTGGGTTGGGGTTCGGGTTAGGGTGAAGGTTTTGTTTAGGGTATTGTTTAGGGTTAGGGTTTAGGGTTAGGGTTAGGAATAGGGTTAGGTTTAGGGTTAGGGTTAGTGTTAGGAGTGGGGTTAGGGTTATTGTTAGGGTTTGGGTTAGTGTTTGGGTTAGGGTTAGGTTTCGAGTTAGGGTTAGAGTTTGAGTTAGGGTTAGGGTTAGGATTAGGGTTTGGGTTAGGGTTTG
>JAJHUQ010000057.1:572500-577500 GCA_035773235.1 Eospalax fontanierii | reverse complement strand
GGGTTAGATTTAGGTTTAGGGTTTGGGTAAGGGTTAGGGTTTGGGTTAGGGTTAGGGTTAGGGTTAGGGTTAGGGTTTGGTTTAGGGTTAGTGTTATATTTTGGGTTAGGTTTAAGATTAGGATTAGGGTTAGGGTTAGGGTTAGGGTTACGATTTGTGTTAGGGTTAGGGTTAGGGTTTGAGTTAGGGTTAGGGTTAGGGTTAGGGTTAGGGTTAGGGTTAGGTTTAGGGTTAGGATTAGAGTTAGGGTTAGGGTTAGGGTTTGGGATATTGTTAGGGTTAGTGTTAGTGTTAGGGTTTGGGTTAGGGTTAGGGTTAGGGTTAGGGTTTGGGTTATCGTTAGGGTTAGTTTTTGGGTTAGGGTTAGGGTTAGGATTACGGTTAGGGTTAGGGTTAGGGTTAGGGTTAGGGTTAGGGTTAGGATTAGGGTTAGGTTTAGGTTTTGGGTTAGGGTTAGGGTTAGGTTTAATGTTAGGGTTTTGATTAGGGTTAGGGTTAGGATTAGAGTTATATTTACGGCTTTGGTTTGGGTTAATGTTAGGGTTAGGATTTGGGTTAGTGTTAGGGTTAGGGTTAGTGTTAGGGTTTGGGTTTGGGTTAGGGTTAGGCATAGGGTTAGGTTTAGGATTTTGGTTAGGTTTTGGTTTAGGGTTAGGGTTTGTGTTAGGGTTAGGTTTACCGTGAAGGTTATGTTTAGGGTATTGGTTAGGGTTAGGGTTTAGGGTTAGTGTTAGGAATAGGGTTAGTGTTAGGTTTAGGGTTAGGGTTAAGGTTAGTGTTAGGAATAGGGTTAGGGTTAGGGTTATTGTTAGGGTTTGGGTTAGTGTTTGGGTTAGGGTTAGGGTTCGAGTTAGGGTTAGAGTTTGAGTTAGGGTTAGGGTTAGGGTTAGGGTTTGGGTTAGGGTTTGGGTTAAGGTTAGGTTTAGGGTTAGGGTTAGGAATAGGGTTAGGGTTATTGTTTGGTTAGGGTTACGGTTAGGATTAGGGTTTGGGTTAGGTTTCGAGTTAGGGTTAGTTTTTGGGTTAGGGTTAGGGTTAGGATTAGGGTTAGGGTTTGGTTTAGGTTTAGGGTTTGGGTAAGGGTTAGGGTTTGGGTAGGGTTAGGGTTAAGGTTAGGGTTATGGTTAGGGTTAGATTTAAGTTTGGTTTAGGGTTAGTGTTATTTTTTGGGTTAGGTTTAGGGTTAGGATAAGGGTTAGGGTTAGGTTTAGGGTTAAGGTTTGGGTTAGGGTTAGGGTTAGTGTTTGAGATAGGGTTAGGGTTAGGGTTATGGTTAGGGTTAGGGTTTGGGTTATCTTTAGTGTTAGTTTTTGGGTTAGGGTTAGGATTAGGATTAGGGTTAGGGTATGGATTTGGGTTAGGGTTAGTATTAGGGTTACGATTAGGGTTAAATTTAGGGTTTGTGTTTGGGTTAGGGTTGGGGTTAGGATTAGGGTTAGGTTTAGGTTTTGGGTTAGGGTTAGGGTTAGGTTTAATGTTAGGGTTTTGATTAGGGTTAGGGTTAGGATTAGAGTTAGGTTTAGGGTTTTGGTTTGGGTTAATGTTAGGATTAGGATTTGGGTTAGTGTTAGGGTTAGGGTTAGTGTTAGGGTTAGGGTTTGGGTTAGGGTTAGGGTTAGGGTTAGGTTTAGGTTTTTGGTTAGGTTTAGGGTTAGGGTTAGGATTTGGCTTAGGGTTAGGGTTAGCGTGAAGGTTATGTTTAGGGTATTGTTTAGGGTTAGGGTTTAGGGTTAGGGTTAGGAATAGGGTTAGGTTTAGGGTTAGGGTTAGGGTTAGTGTTAGGAATAGTGTTAGGTTTATTGTTAGGGTTTGGGTTAGTGTTTGGGTTAGGGTTAGGTTTCGAGTTAGGGTTAGAGTTTGGGTTAGGGTTAAGTTTAGGGTTAGGGTTAGGGTTAGGATTAGATTAGGGTTAGGTTTAGGTTTAGGGTTTGGGTAAGGGTTAGGGTTAGGGTTAGGGTTAGAGTTTGATTTAGGGTTAGGTATAGGATTAGGGTTTGGGTTAGGGTTCGAGTTAGGGTTTGTTTTTGGGTTAGGGTTAGGGTTAGGATTAGATTAGGGTTAGGTTTAAGTTTAGGGTTTGGGTAAGGTTTAGGGTTAGGGTTAGGGTTAGGGTTTGATTTAGGGTTTGTGTTATTTTTTGGGTTAGGTTTAGGGTTAGGATAAGGGTTAGGGTGAGGTTTACGGTTACGGTTTGGGTTAGGGTTAGGGTTAGTGTTTGAGTTAGGGTTAGGGTTAGGGTTAGGGTTAGGGTTAGGGTTAGGGTTAGGGTTAGGGTTAGGATTTGGGTGAGGATTTGGGTTAGGGTTTGGGTTAGGGTTAGGGTTAGTGTTAGGGTTAGGGTTTGGGTTAGGGTTAGGGTTAGGGTTAGGGTTAGGTTTAGGGTTTGGGTTAGGGTTTGGCTTAAGGTTAGGTTTAGGGTTAATGTTAGGAATAGGGTTAGGGTTAGGGTTTGGGTTAGGGTTAGGGTTAGGATTAGGGTTTGGGTTAGTGTTCGAGTTAGGGTTAGTTTTTGGTTTAGGTTTAGGGTTAGGGTTAGGGTTTTTGTTAGGGTTAGCGTTAGGGTTAGGGTTTGGGTTAGGGTTAGGGTTAGGGTGAGGGTTATGTTTAGGGTATTCCTTAGGGTTAGGGTTTAGGGTTAGGGTTAGGAATTGAGTTAGGGTTAGGGTTAGTGTTAGGGTTAGTGTTAGCAATAGGGTTAGGGTTAGGGTTATTGTTAGGGTTTGGGTTAGGGTTTGGATTAGGGTTAGGTTTAGTTTTGGGTTAGGGTTAGAGTTAGGGTTAGAGATTGAGTTAGGGTTATGGTAAGGGTTAGGGATAGGGTTTGGGTTAGGGTTTAGGGTTAGGGTTTGGGTTAGGGTTTGGGTTAAGGTTAGGTTTAGGGTTATGGTTAGGAATAGGGTTAGGGTTAGGGTTAGGGTTAGGGTTAGGATTAGGGTTAGGTTTAGGGTTAGGGTTATGGTTAGGGTTAGGGTTAGGGTTAGGGTTTGGGTTAGGGTTTGGGTTAAGTTTAGTGTTAGGAATAGGGTTAGGGTTAGGGTTATTGTTAGGGTTTGGGTTAGTGTTTGGGTTAGGGTTAGGGTTCGAGTTAGGGTTAGAGTTTGAGTTAGGGTTAGGGTTAGGGTTAGGGTTTGGGTTAGGGTTAGGGTTAGGGTTAGGGTTAGGGTTAGGGTTAGGGTTAGGGTTATTGTTTGGGTTAGGGTTAGGTTTAGGTTTAGGGTTTGGGTAAGGGTTAGGATTAGTGTTAGGGTTAGTGTTAGTGTTAGTGTTAGGGTTTGGGTTAGGGTTAGGGTTAGGGTTAGGTTTAGGGTTTGGGTTATTGTTAGGGTTAGTTTTTCGGTTAGGGTTAGTGTTAGGATTATGGTTAGGCTTAGAATTAGGGTTAGGTTTTGGGTTTAGGGTTAGGGTTACGTTTTGAGTTAGGGTTAGGTTTAGGGTTAGGGTTTGGGTTAGGGTTAGGGTTAGGGTTAGGGGTTGGGTTTGTGTTAGGGTTAGGGATAGGGTTAGGATTAGGGTTAGGTTTAGGGTTAGGGTTAGGGTTAGGTTTAGGTTTAGGGTTTGGGTAAGGGTTAGGGTTTGGGTTAGGGTTAGGGTTTGGGTTAGGGTTTGAGTTAAGGTTAGGGTTAGGGTTAATGTTAGGAATAGGGTTAGGGTTAGGGTTTCGGTTAGGGTTAGGGTTAGGATTAGGGTTTGGGTTAGGGTTCGAGTTAGGGTGAGTTTTTGGGTTAGAGTTAGGGTTAGGGTTAGGGTTTGTTTAGGGTTAGGGTTAGGGTTAGGATTTGGGTTAGGGTTAGGGTTAGCGTGAGGGTTATGTTTAGGGTATTGGTTAGGGTTAGGGTTTAATGTTAGGGTTAGGGTTAGGGTTTGGGTTACGGTTAGGTTTAGTCTTAGGAATAGGATTAAGGTTAGGGTTATTGTTAGGGTTTGGGTTAGGGTTTGGACTAGGGTTAGGTTTAGGTTTTGGGTTAGGGTTAGAGTTAGGGTTAGAGTTTGAGTTAGGGTTAGGGTTAGGGATAGGGTTTGGGTTAGGGTTTAGGGTTAGGGTTTGGGTTACGGTTTGGGTTAAGGTTAGGTTTAGGGTTATGGTTAGGAATAAGGTTATGGTTAGGGTTTGGGTTAGGGTTAGCGTTAGGATTAGGGTTTGGGTTAATGTTCGGGTTAGGGTTAGTTTTTGGGTTAGGGTTAGGGTTAGGATTAGGGTTAGGGTTAGGTTTAGGTTTAGGGTTTGGGTAAGGGTTAGTGTTAGGAATAGTGTTAGGGTTAGGGTTATTGTTAGGGTTTGGGTTAGTGTTTGGGTTCGGGTTAGGTTTCGAATTAGGGTTAGAGTTTGAGTTAGGGTTAAGTTTAGGGTTAGGGTTTGGGTTTGGGTTTGAGTAAAGGTTAGGTTTAGGGTTAGGATTAGGAATAGGGTTAGAGTTAGGGTTTGGGTTAGGGTTAGGGTTAGGATTAGGGTTAGGGATAGGGTTTGGGTTAGGGTTTGGGTTAAGGTTAGGTTTAGGGTTAATGTTAGGAATAGGGTTAGGGTTAGGGTTTGGTTTAGGGTTAGGTTTAGGATTAGGGATTGGGTTAGGGTTCGAGTTAGGGTTAGTTTTTGGGTTAGGGTTAGGGTTAGGTTTAGGGTTTGGTTTAGGGTTAGGGTTAGGGTTAGGGTTTGGGTTAGGGTTAGGGTTAGCGTGAGGGTTATGTTTACGGTATTGGTTAGGGTTAGGGTTTAATGTTAGGGTTAGGAATAGGGTTAGGGTTAGGGTTAGGCTTAGGGTTAGTCTTAGGAATAGTGATTGGGTTAGGGTTATTGTTAGGGTTTGGGTTAGCGTTTGAATTAGTGTTAGGTTTAGGTTTTGGGTTAGGGTTAGAGTTAGGGTTAGAGTTTGAGTTAGGGTTAGGGTTAGGGATAGGGTTTGGGTTAGGGTTTAGGTTTAGGGTTTGGGTTAGGGTTTGGGTTAAGGTTAGGTTTAGGGTTATGGTTAGGAATAGTGTTATGGTTAGGGTTTGGGTGAGGGTTA
>JAJHUQ010000057.1:475000-552500 GCA_035773235.1 Eospalax fontanierii | reverse complement strand
TTAGAGTTTGGGTTAGTGTTAGGGTTAGTGTTAGTGTTAGTGTTAGTGTTTGGGATAGGAATAGGGTTAGGGTTATGTATAGGGTTAGGGTTTAGGTTATCGTTAGGGTTAGTATTTGGGTTAGGATTAGGTCAAAGATAAGGGCTAGGTTTAAGGTTAGGGATAGGGAAAGGGTTAGAGTTAGGATTAGGGTTAGGTTTAGGTTTTGGGTTAGGGTTAGGGTTAGGTTTATTGTTAGGGTTTTGATTAGGGTTAGGGTTAGGATTAGAGTTAGATTTAGGGCTTTGGTTTGGTTTAATGTTAGGGTTAGGATTTGGGTTAGTGTTAGGGTTAGGGTTAGTGTTAGGGTTTGGGTTTGGGTTAGGGTTAGGGTTAGGGTTAGGTTTAGGTTTTTGGTTAGGTTTAGGGTTAGGGTTAGGGTTTGGGTTAGGGTTAGGGTTAGCGTGAAGGTTATGTTTAGGGTATTGGTTAGGGTTAGAGTTTAGGGTTAGTGTTAGGAATAGGATTAGGGTTAGGTTTAGGGTTAGGGTTAAGGTTCGTGTTAGGAATAGGGTTAGGGTTAGGGTTATTGTTAGGGTTTGGGTTAGCGTTTGGGTTAGGGTTAGGGTTCGAATTAGGGTTAGAGTTTGAGTTAGGGTTAGGGTTAGGGTTAGGGTGTGGGTTAGGGTTTGGGTTAAGGTTAGGTTTAGGGTTAGGGTTAGGAATAGGGTTAGGGTTAGGGTTTGGGTTAGGGTTAGGGTTAGGATTAGGGTTTGGGTTAGGGTTCGAGTTAGGGTTAGTGTTTGGGTTAGGGTTAGGGTTAGGATTAGGTTAGGGTTAGGGTTAGGATTAGGGTTAGGGTTAGGGTTAGGTTTTGGGTTAGGGTTTGGGTTAAGGTTTGGGTGTGGGTTAGGGTTAGGATTCGGTCAGGTTTAGGTTTTGGGTTAGGGTTAGGTTTAGGTTTAATGTTAGGGTTTTGATTATGGTTAGCGTTAGGATTAGAGTTAGATTTAGGGTTTTGGTTTTGGTTAATGTTAGCATTAGGATTTGGGTTAGGGTTAGGGTTAGTGTTAGGTTTTGGGTTTGGGTTAGGGTTAGGGTTAGGGTTAGGTTTAGGTTTTTGGTTAGGTTTAGGGTTAGGGTTAGGGTTTGGGTTAGGGTTAGGGTTAGCGTGAAGGTTATGTTTAGGGTATTGGTTAGGGTTAGGGTTTAGGGTTAGTGTTAGGAATATGGTTAGGGTTAGGGTTATTGTTAGGGTTTGGGTTAGTGTTTGGGTTAGGGTTAGGGTTCGAATTAGGGTTACAGTTTGAGTTAGGGTTAAGTTTAGGGTTAGGGTTTTTGTTAGGGTTTGGGTTAAGGTTAGGTTTAGGGTTAGGATTAGGAATAGGGTTAGGGTTAGGGTTTGGGTTAGGGTTAGGGTTAGGATTAGAGTTTGGGTTAGGGTTCGAGTTAGGGTTAGTTTTTGGGTTAGGGTTAGGGTTAGGATTAGATTAGGGTTAGGTTTAGGTTTAGGATTTGGGTAAGGGTTAGTGTTAGGATTAGGGTTAGGGTTTGGTTTAGGGTTAGTGTTATTTTTTGGGTTAGGTTTAGGGTTAGGAAAAGGGTTAGGGTTAGGGTTAGGTTTAGGTTTAGGGTTTGGGTAAGGGTTAGGGTTTGGGTAGGGTTAGGGTTAAGGTTAGGGTTAGGGTTAGGGTTAGATTTAGGCTTTGGTTTAGGGTTAGTGTTATTTTTTGGGTTAGGTTTAGGGTTAGGATAAGGGTTAGGGTTAGGTTTAGGGTTAGGGTTTGGGTTAGGGTTACGGTTAGTGTTTGAGATAGGTTAGGGTTAGGGTTATGGTTAGGATTAGGTTTTGGGTTAGCGTTAGTGTTACTTTTTGGGTTAGGGTTAGGGTTAGGATTAGGGTTAGGGTTAGGTTTAGGGTTAGGGTTAGTGTTAGTATTAGGGTTAGGGTTAGGGTTAGGTTTAGGTTTAGGGTTTGGGTAAAGGTTAGGGTTTCTGTTAGGTTTAGGGTTAGGGTTAGAGTTAGGGTTTGGTTTAGGGTTAGTGTTATATTTTGTATTAGGTTTAGGGTTAGGATAAGGGTTAGGGTTATGTTTAGGGTTAGGGTTTGAGTTAGGGTTAGGGTTAGGGTTAGGGTTAGGGTTAGGATTAGGGTTAGGATTAGAGTTAGGGTTAGGGTTTTGGTTTGGTTTAGGGTTAGGGTTAGGGTTTGGGTTAGTGTTAGGGTTAGTGTTAGTGTGAGTGTTAGGGTTTGGGTTAGGGTTAGGGTTAGGGTTAGGGTTAGGGTTAGGGTTAGGGTTAGGGTTTGGGTTATAGTTAGGGTTAGTTTTTGGGTTAGGGTTCGTGTTAGGATTATGGTTAGGGTTAGATTTAGGGTTAGGGTTTGGGTTAGGGTTAGGGTTAGGTTTTGAGTTAGGTTTAGGAATAGGGTTAGGGTTTGGGTTAGGGTTAGGATTAGGGTTAGGGGTTGGGTTTGTGTTAGGGTTAGAGTAAGGGTTAGGATTAGGGTTAGGGTTAGGGTTAGGATTAGGGTTAGGTTTAGGTTATGGGTAAGGGTTAGGGTAAGGTTTAATGTAAGGATATTGATTAGGGTAAGGGTAAGGATTAGAGTTAGGTATAGGGTTTTGGTTTGGGTAAATCTTAGGGTTAGTATTTGGGATAGTGTGAGGGTTAGGGTTAGTGTTAGGGTTAGGGTTTGGTTTAGGGTTAGGGTTAGGGTTAGGTTTAGTTTTTTGGTTACGTTTAGGGTTAGGGTTAGGGTTTGGGTTAGGGTTAGGGTTAGCGTGAAGGTTATGTTTAGGTTATTGGTTAGGGTTCGGGTTTAGGTATGGGTTATGAATAGGGTTAGGGTTAAGGTTAGGGTTAGGGTTAGTGTTAGGAATAGGGTTAGGGTTAGGGTTTGGGTTAGGGTTAGGGTTAGTATTAGGGTTTGGGTTAGGGATAGGGTTAGGGTTAGGGTTTGGGTTATCATTAGGGTTAGTTTTTGGGTTAGGGTTAGGGTTAGGGTTTGGATTAGGGTTAGGATTAGGGTTACGTTTAGGTTTTGGGTTAGGGATAGGGTTAGGTTTAATGTTAGGGTTAGGATTTGGATTAGGGTTAGGCTTAGTGTTAGGGTTTGGGTTTGGGTTAGGGTTAGGGTTAGGGTTAGGTTTAGGTTTTTGGTTAGGTTTAGGGTTAGGGTTAGTGTTTGGTTTAGGGTTAGGGTTAGCGTTAAGGTTAGTGTTAGGAATATGGTTAGGGTTAGGGTTATTGTTAGGGTTTGTCTTAGTGTTTGGGTTAGGGTTAGGGTTCGAGTTAGGGTTAGAGTTTGAGTTAGGGTTAGGGTTAGGTTAGGGTTTGGGTTAGGGTTTGGGTTAAGGTTAGGTTTAGGGTTAGGGTTAGGAATAGGGTTAGGGTTAGGGTTTGTTTTAGGGTTAGGGTTAGGATTAGGGTTTGGGTTAGGGTTCGAGTTAGGGTTAGTTTTTGGGTTAGGGTTAGGGTTAGGATTAGGGTTAGGGTTAGGGTTAGGTTTAGGTTTAGGGTTTGGGTAAGGGTTAGGGTTTGGGTTAGGGTTAGGGTTAGGGTTAGGGTTAGGGTTTGGTTTAGGGTTAGTGTTATTTTTTGGGTTAGGTTTAGGGTTAGGATAAGGGTTAGGGTTAGGTTTAGGGTTAGGGTTTGGGTTAGGGTTAGGGTTAGTGTTTGAGTTAGGGTTAGGGTTAGGGTTATGGTTAGGTTTACGGTTAGGGTTAGGATTTGGGTTAGGGTTTCGGTTAGGGTTAGGGTTAGGGTTAGGGTTTGCGTTTGGGTAAGGGTTAGGGTTAGGGTTTGAGTTAGGGTTAGCGTTAGGGTTAGTGTTAGGCTTAGGGTTTGGGTTAGGGTTAGGGTTAGTGTTAGAGGTTGGGTTTGTGTTAGCGTTAGGGTTAGGGTTAGGATTAGGGTTAGGGTTAGGGTTAGGATTAGAGTTAGGTTTAGGATTAGAGTTAGAGTTAGGGTTAGGGTTTCGGTTTGGGTTAGGGTTAGGGTTAGGATTTGGGTTAGTGTTAGGGTTAGGGTTAGTGTTAGGGTTAGGGTTTGGGTTAGGGTTAGGGTTAGGGTTATGATTAGGGTTTGAGTTAGGGTTAGGTTAGTGTTAGGGTTAGGGTTTGGCTTAGGGTTAGGTTTAGGTTTAGGTTTGAGTTTGAGTTAGGTTTAGGCTTAGCCTTAGGATTAAGGTTATGGTTAGTCTTATGCTTTGGGTTAGGGTTAGGGTTAGGGTTAGGGTTAGGGTTAGGGTTTGGGATAGGGTTAGGGTTAGGGTTAGGGTTTGGGTTAGGGTTAGAGTTAGGTTTAGGATTCGGGTTAGGGTTAGGATTAGGATTTGAGTTAGGGTTAGGTTTTGCGTTAGGTTTCGGTTTAGGGTTAGGTTTACTTTTTGTCTTAGGGTTAGGGTTAGGTTTAGGATTACGGTTAGTGTTAGTGTTAGGGTTAGGGTTTGGGTTAGGGTTAGGGTTTGATTAGGGTTTGGGTTAGGGTTAGGTTTATTATTAGGGTTTGGGTTAAGGTTAGGGTTAGGGTTAGGGTTAGGGTTACGGTTAGGGTTAGGGTTAGGGTTAGGAATAGGGTTAGGGTTAGGGTTATTGTTAGGGTTAGGGTTAGGGTTTGAGTTGGGGTTTGGGTTAGGGTTAGGTTAGAGTTAGGGGTTGGGTGTGGGTTAGGGTTAGGTTTAGGGTTACGATTAGGGTTAGGGTTAGAGTTAGGATTAGGGTTAGGTTTAGGGTTTGGGTTACTATTAGGGTTAGGGTTAGGATTAGGGTTACGGTTAGGATTAGACTTAAGGTTAGGCTTTTGGTTTAGGTTAGGTTTAGGGTTAGGTTTTGGGTTAGTCTTAGGGTAAGTGTTAGTGTTAAGGTTAGGGTTTGGGTAAAGGTTAGTGTTAGGTTTAGGATTTGGGTTAGAGTTAGTGTTAGGGTTAGGGTTTGTCTTAGGATTAGGGTTTGAGTTAGTGTTAGGGTTTGGGTTAGATTTACGGTTAGGTTTTGGGTTAAGGTTAGGTTTAGGGTTAAGGTTAGGAATAGGGTTAGGGTTACGGTTAGGGTTAATGTTAGGTTTTTGATTAGGGTTAGGGTTAGGATTAGAGTTAGGGTTAGGGTTTTGGTTTGGGTTAGGGTTAGGGTTAGGGTTAGGGTTTGGGTTAGGGTTAGGGTTAGTCTTAGGGTTTGGGTTAGGGTTAGGTTTAGCGTGAGGGTTATGTTTAGGGTATTGGTTAGGGTAAGGGTTTAGGGTTAGGGTTAGGAATAGGGTTAGGGTTAGGGTTAGGGTTAGGGTGAGGGTTAGTGTTAGGAATAGGGTTAGGGTTAGGGTTATTGATAGGGTTTGGGTTAGGGTTTGGATTAGGGTTAGGTTTAGGTTTTGAGTTAGGGTTAGGGTTAGGGTTACAGTTTGAGTTAGGGTTAGGGTTAGGGTTAGGGATAGGGTTTGGGTTAGGGTTTGGGTTAGTGTTTGGGTTAAGGTTAGGTTTAGGGTTATGGTTAGGAATAGGGTTAGGGTTATGGTTTGGGTTAGGGTTAGGGTTAGAATTAGGGTTTGGGTTAGGGTTCGGGTTAGGGTTAGTTTTTGGGTTAGGGTTAGGGTTTGGATTAGGGTTAGGGTTAGGTTTAGATTTAGGGTTTGGGTAAGGGTTAGGGTTTGGGTTAGGGTTAGGGTTAGGGTTAGGCTTAGGGTTAGGGTTTGGTTTAGGATTAGTGTTGTTTTTTGGGTTAGGTTTAGGGTTAGGATAAGGGTTAGTGTTAGGTTTAGGGTTAGGGTATGGGTTAGGGTAGGGTTAGGGTTTGAGTTAGGGTTAAGGTGAGGGTTAGGATGAGTGTTAGGATTAGAGTGAGGGTGAGGGTTTTGGTTTGCTTTACGGTCAGGGTTAGGGTCTCGGTTAGTGTTAGGGTTTGGGTTAGGGTTAGGGTTAGGGTTAGGGTTAGGGTTAGGGTTTGGGTTATTGTTAGGGTCAGTTTTTGGGTTAGGGTTACGGTTTGGATTAGAGTTAGGGTTAGATTTAGGGTTAGGGTTTGGGTTAGGGTTAGGGTTAGGGTTAGGGTTTGGTTTAGGTAAAGGTTAGGGTTAGGTTTAGGTTTCTGGTTAGGTTTAGGGTTAGGGTTAGGGTTTGGGTTAGGGTTAGGGTTAGCGTGAAAGTTATGTTTAGGGTATTGGTTAGGGTTAGGGTTTAGTGTTAGGGTTAGGAATAGGGTTAGGCTTAGGGTTAGGGTTAGGGTTAGGGTTAGTGTTAGGAATAGTGTTAGGGTTATTGTTAGGGTTTGGGTTAGTGTTTGGGTTAGGGTTAGGGTTCGAGTTAGGATTAGAGTTTGAGTTAGGGTTAGGTTTAGGGTTAGGTTTTGGGTTAGGGTTAGGATTAGATTAGGGTTAGGTTTAGGTTTAGGTTTTGGGTAAGGGTTAGGGTTAGGGTTAGGGTTAGGGTTTGGTTTAGGGTTAGGGTTATGATTAGGGTTTGGGTTAGGGTTCGAGTTAGGGTTTGTTTTTGGGTTAGGGTTAGGGTTAGGGTTAGGGTTAGGGTTAGGATTTGGGTTGGGATTTGGGTTAGGGTTTGGGTTAGGGTTAGGGTTAGGGTTAGGGTTACGGTTAGGGTTTGGGTTAGGGTTAGGGTTAGGGTTAGGGTTAGGGTTTGGGTTAGGGTTTGGCTTAAGGTTAGGTTTAGGGTTAATGGTAGGAATAGGGTTAGGGTTAGGGTTTGGGTTAGGGTTAGGGTTAGGATTAGGGTTTGGGTTAGTGTTCGAGTTAGGGTTAGTTTTTGGTTTAGGTTTAGGGTTAGGGTTAGGGTTTTTGTTAGGGTTAGGGTTTGAGTTAGGGTTAGGGTTAGGGTGAGGGTTATTGTTAGGGTATTCCTTAGGGTTAGGGTTTAGGGTTAGGGTTAGGATTTGAGTTAGGGTTGGGGTTAGTGTTAGGGTTAGTGTTAGGAATAGGGTTAGGGTTAGGGTTATTGTTAGGGTTTGGGTTAGGGTTTGGATTAGGGTTAGGTTTAGTTTTGGGTTAGGGTTAGAGTTAGGGTTAGAGATTGAGTTAGGGTTAGGGTAAGGGTTAGGGATAGGGTTTGGGTTACGGTTTAGGGTCAGGGTTTGGGTTAGGGTTTGGGTTAAGGTTAGGTTTAGGGTTATGGTTAGGAATAGGGTTAGGGTAAGGGTTAGGGTTAGGATTAGTGTTGGGTTTAGGGTTAGCGTTAGGGTTCAGGTTAGGTCTAGGGTTAGGGTTAGGGTTAGGGTTTGGGTTAGGGTTAGGGTTAAGTTTAGTGTTAGGAATAGGGTTAGGGTTAGGGTTATTGTTAGGGTTTGGGTTAGTGTTTGGGTTAGGGTTAGGGTTCGAGTTAGAGTTAGAGTTTGAGTTAGGGTTAGGGTTAGGTTTAGGGTTTGGGTTAGGGTTTGAGTTAAGGTTAGGTTTAGGGTTAGGGTTAGGAATAGGGTTAGGGTTATTATTTGGGTTAGGGTTAGGTTTAGGTTTAGGGTTTGGGTAAGGGTTAGAGTTAGTGTTAGGGTTAGTGTTAGTGTTAGTGTTAGTGTTAGGGTTTGGGTTAGGGTTAGGGTTAGGGTAAGGGTTAGGGTTTGTGTTATTGTTAGGGTTAGTTTTTGGTTTAGGGTTAGTGTTAGGATTATGGTTAGGCTTAGATTTAGGGTTAGGGTTTGGGTTTAGGGTTAGGGTTAGGTTTTGAGTTAGGGTTAGGTTTAGGGTTAGGGTTTGGGTTAGGGTTAGCGTTAGGGTTAGGGGTTGGGTTTGTGTTAGGGTTAGGGGTACGGTTAGGATTAGGGTTAGGGTTAGGGTTAGGATTAGGGTTAGGTTTAGGTTTTGAGTTAGGGTTAGGGTTAGGTTTAATGATAGGATTTTGATTAGGGTTAGGGTTAGGATTAGATTTTGGTTTAGGGTTTTGGTTTGGGTTAATGTTAGGGTTAGGATTTGGGTTAGTGTTAGGGTTAGGGTTAGTGTTAGGGTTGGGGTTTGGTTTAGGGTTAGCCTTAGGGTTACGTTTAGGTTTTTGGTTAGCTTTAGGGTTAGGTTTAGGGTTTGGGTTAGGGTTAGGGTTAGCGTGAATGTAATGTTTAGGGTGTTGGTTAGGGTTAGGGTTTAGGGATAGGGTTAGGAATAGGGTTAGGGTTAAGGTTAGGGTTAGGGTTAGTGTTAGGAATAGGGTTAGGTTTAGGGTTTGGGTTAGGGATAGGGTTAGGATTAGGGTTTGGGTTAGGGTTCGAGTTAGTTTTAGTTTTTGGGTTAGGATTAGGGTTAGGGTTAAGGTTTGGGTTAGGGATAGGTTTAGGGTTAGGGTTTGGGTTAGGGTTAGGGTTAGGGTTAGGGTTAGGGTTTGGTTTAGGGTTATTGTTATTTTTTGGGTTAGGTTTAGGGTTAGGATAAGGGTTAGGGTTAGGTTTAGGGTTAGGGTTTGGGTTAGGGTTAGCGTTAGTGTTTGAGTTAGGGTTAGGGTTATGGTTAGGGTTAGGATTTGGGTTAGGATTTGGGTTAGGATTTGGGTTAGGGTTTGGGTTAGGGTTAGGGTTAGGGTTAGGGTTAGTGTTTGGATTAGGGATAGGGTTAGGGTTAGGGTTAGGGATTTTGTTAGGGTTTGGGTTAAGGTTAGGTTTAGGGTTAATGTTAGGATTAGGGTTAGGGTTAGTGTTTGGGTTAGGATTAGGGTTTGGGTTAGGGTTCGAGTTAGGGTTAGTTTTTGGTTTAGGTTTAGGGTTAGGGTTAGGGTTTTTGTTAGGGTTAGCGTTAGGGTTAGGGTTAGGGTGAGGGTTATGTTTAGGGTATTCCTTAGGGTTAGGGTTTAGGGTTAGGGTTAGGAATAGAGTTAGGGTTAGGGTTAGGGTTAGGGTTAGTGTTAGGAATAGGGTTAGGGTTAGGGTTATTGTTAGGGTTTGGGTTAGGGTTTGGATTAGGTTTAGGTTTAGGTTTTGGGTTAGGGTTAGAGTTAGGGTTAGAGATTGAGTTAGGGTTAGGGTAAGGGTTAGGGATAGGGTTTGGGTTAGGGATTAGGGTTAGGGTTTGGGTTAGGGTTTGGGTTAAGGTTAGGTTTAGGGTTATGGTTAGGAATAGGGTTAGGGTTAGGGTTTGGGTTAGGGTTAGGGTTAGGATTAGGGTTTGGGTTAGGGTTCGAGTTAGGGTTAGTTTTTGGGTTAGGGTTAGGGTTAGGATTAGGGTTAGGGTTAGGTTTAGGTTTAGGGTTTGGGTAAGGGTTAGGGTTTGTGTTAGGGTTAGGGTTAGGGTTAGGTTTAGGTTTTTGGTTAGGTTTAGGGTTAGGGTTTGGGTTAGGGTTTGGGTTAAGGTTAGGTTTAGGGTTAGGGTTAGGAATAGGTTTAGGTTTAGGGTTTGGGTTAGCGTTAGGGTTAGGATTAGGGTTAGGTTTAGGGTTAGGGTTAGGGTTAGGGTTAGGGTTAGGGTTTGGGTTAGGGTTAGGGTTAAGTTTAGTGTTAGGAATAGGGTTATGGTTAGGGTTATTGTTAGGGTTTGGGTTAGTGTTTGGGTTAGGGTTAGGGTTCGAGTTAGGGTTAGAGTTTGAGTTAGGGTTAGGGTTAGGGTTAGGGTTTGGGTTAGGGTTTGAGGTAAGGTTAGGTTTAGGGTTAGGGTTAGGAATAGGGTTAGGGTTATTGTTTGGGTTAGGTTTAGGTTTAGGTTTAGGGCTTGGGTAAGGGTTAGAGTTACTGTTAGGGTTAGTGTTAGTGTTAGTGTTAGTGTTAGGGCTTGGGTTAGGGTTAGGGTTAGGGTAACGGTTAGGTTTTGTGTTATTGTTAGGGTTAGTTTTTGGGTTAGGGTTAGTGTTAGGATTATGGTTAGGCTTAGATTTAGGGTTAAGGTTTGGGTTTAGGGTTAGGGTTAAGTTTTGAGTTAGGATTAGGTTTAGGGTTAGGGTTTGGGTTAGGGTTAGGTTTAGGGTTAGGGTTAGGGGTTGGGTTTGTGTTAGGGTTAGGGTTAGGGTTAGGATTAGGGTTAGGGTAAGGGTTAGGATTAGGGCTACGTTTAGGTTTTGAGTTAGGGTTAGGGTTAGATATAATGTTAGGGATTTGATTAGGGTTAGGGTTAGGATTAGAGTTTGGTTTAGGGTTTTGGTTTGGGTTAATGTTAGGGTTAGGATTTGGGTTAGTGTTAGGGTTAGGGTTAGTGTTAGGGTTTGGGTTAGGGTTAGGATTAGGGTAAGGGTTAGGTTTAGGTTTAGCGTTTGGGTAAGGGTTAAGGTTTGGGTTAGGGTTAGGGTTAGGTTTAGGGTTAGGGTTAGGGTTACGGTTAGGGTTAGTGTTAGGTTTAGGATTAGGGTTACGGTTAGTGTTAGGCTTAGGGTTTGGGTTAGGGTTAGGGCTTGAGTTAGGGTTAGCGTTAGGGTTAGGATTAGGATTAGTGTTAGGGTTAGGGTTTGGGTTAGGGTTAGGGTTAGTTTTTGGGTTAGGTTTAGGGTTAGGATTAGGGTTAGGGTTAGGGTTAGGGTTAGGTTTAGGAATAGGGTTAGGGTTAGGATTATTGTTAGGGTTTGTGTTAGGGTTAGGAAAAGGGTTAGGTTTAGGTTTAGGTTTAGGTTTTAGGTTAGGGTTAGGGTTAGGGTTTGAGTTAGGGTTAGGTTTAGGATTTGGGTTAGAGTTAGTGTTAGGGTTAGGGTTTGTCTTAGGGTTAGGGTTTGAGTTAGTGTTAGGGTTTGGGTTAGATTTACGGTTAGGTTTTGGGTTAAGGTTAGGTTCAGGGTTAAGGTTAGGAATAGGGTTAGGTTTACGGTTAGGGTTAATGTTCGGTTTTTGATTAGGGTTAGGGTTAGGATTAGAGTTAGGGTTAGGGTTTTGGTTTGGGTTAGGGTTAGGGTTAGGGTTAGGGTTTGGGTTAGGGTTAGGGTTAGTGTTAGGGTTTGGGTTAGGGTTAGGGTTAGCGTGAGGGTTATGTTTAGGGTATTGGTTAGGGTAAGGGTTTAGGGTTAGGGTTATGTATAGGGTTAGGGTTAGGGTTAGGGTTAGGGTGAGGGTTAGTGTTAGGAATAGGGTTAGGGTTAGGGTTATTGATAGAGTTTGGGTTAGGGTTTGGATTAGGGTTAGGTTTAGGTTTTGAGTTAGGGTTAGGGTTAGGGTTACAGTTTGAGTTAGGGTTAGGGTTAGGGTTAGGGATAGGGTTTGGGTTAGGGTTTGGGTTAGTGTTTGGGTTAAGGTTAGGTTTAGGGTTATGGTTAGGAATAGGGTTAGGGTTACGGTTTGGGTTAGGGTTAGGGTTAGAATTAGGGTTTGGGTTAGGGTTCGGGTTAGGGTTAGTTTTTGGGTTAGGGTTAGGGTTTGGATTAGGGTTAGGGTTAGGTTTAGATTTAGGGTTTGGGTAAGGGTTAGGGTTTGGGTTAGGGTTAGGGTTAGGGTTAGGCTTAGGGTTAGGGTTTGGTTTAGGGTTAGTGTTGTTTTTTGGGTTAGGTTTAGGGTTAGGATAAGGGTTAGTGTTAGGTTTAGGGTTAGGGTTTGGGTTAGGGTAGGGTTAGGGTTTGAGTTAGGGTTAGGGTTAGGGTTAGGGTTAGGGTTAGGATTAGATTTAGGGTTAGGGTTTTGGTTTGGTTTAGGGTTAGGGTTAGGGTTTGGGTTATTGTTAGGGTTAGTTTTTGGGTTAGGGTTAGGGTTTGGATTAGAGTTAGGGTTAGATTTAGGGTTAGGGTTTGGGTTAGGGTTAGGGTTAGGGTTAGGGTTTGGTTTAGGGTTAGGGTTAGGGTTAGGTTTAGGTTTTTGGTTAGGTTTAGGGTTAGGGTTAGGGTTTAGGTTAGGGTCAGGGTTAGCGTGAAAGTTATGTTTAGGGTATTGGTTAGGGTTAGGGTTTAATGTTAGGGTTAGGAATAGGTTTAGGCTTAGGGTTAGGGTTAGGGTTAGGGTTAGTGTTAGGAATAGTGTTAGGGTTATTGTTAGGGTTTGGGTTAGTGTTTGGGTTAGGGTTAGGGTTCGAGTTAGGATTAGAGTTTGAGTTAGGGTTAGGTTTAGGGTTAGGGTTTGGGTTAGGGTTAGGATTAGATTAGGGTTAGGTTTAGGTTTAGGGTTTGGGTAAGGGTTAGGGTTAGGGTTAGGGTGAGGGTTTGGTTTAGGGTTAGGGTTAGGATTAGGGTATGGGTTAGGGTTCGAGTTAGGGTTTGTTTTTGGGTTAGGGTTAGGGTTAGGGTTAGGGTTAGGGTTAGGATTTGGGTTAGGATTTGGGTTAGGGTTTGGGTTAGGGTTAGGGTTAGGGTTAGGGTTAGGGTTTGGGTTAGGGTTAGGGTTAGGGTTAGGGTTAGGGTTTGGGTTAGGGTTTGGCTTAAGGTTAGGTTTAGGGTTAATGGTAGGAATAGGGTTAGGGTTAGGGTTTGGGTTAGCGTAAGGGTTAGGATTAGGGTTTGGGTTAGGGTTCGAGTTAGGGTTTCTTTTTGGGTTAGGTTTAGGTTTAGGGTTAGGGTTTTTGTTAGGGTTTGCGTTAGGGTTAGCGTTTGGGTTAGGGTTAGGGTTAGGGTGAGGGTTATGTTTAGGGTATTCGTTAGGGTTAGGGTTTAGGGTTAGGGTTAGGAATAGAGTTAGGTTTAGGGTTAGAGTTAGGGTTAGTGTTAGGAATAGGGTTAGGGTTAGGGTTTTTGTTAGGGTTTGGGTTAGGGTTTGGATTAGGGTTAGGTTTAGGTTTTGGGTTAGGGTTAGAGTTAGGGTTAGAGTTTGAGTTAGGGTTAGGGTAAGGGTTAGGGATAGGGTTTGGGTTAGGGTTTAGGGTTAGGGTTTGGGTTAGGGTTTGGGTTAAGGTTAGGTTTAGGGTTATGGTTAGGAATAGGGTTAGGGTTAGGGTTTGGGTTAGGGTAAGGTTTAGGATTAGGGTTTGGGTTAGGGTTCGGGTTAGGGTTACTTTTTGGGTTAGGGTTAGGGTTAGGAATAGGGTAAGGGTTAGGTTTAGGTTTAGGGTTTGGGTAAGGGTTAGGGTTTGGTTTAGGGTTAGTGTTATTTTTTGGGTTAGGTTTAGGGTAAGAACAAGGGTTAGGGTTAGGGTTAGGGTTAGGTTTAGGTTTTTGGTTAGGTTTAGGGTTAGGATTAGTGTTTGGGTTAGGGTTAGGTTTATCGTGAAGGTTATGTTTAGGGTATTGGTTAGGGTTAGGGTTTAGGGTTAGGGTTAGGAATAGGGTTAGGTTTAGGGTTAGGGTTAGTGTTAGGAATAGGGTTAGGGTTATTGTTAGGGTTTGGGTTAGTGTTTGGGTTAGGGTTAGGGTTCGAGTTAGGGATAGAGTTTGAGTTAGGGATAGGGTTAGGGTTAGGTTTTGGGTTAGGGTTTGGGTTTAGGTTAGGTTTAGGGTTAGGGTTAGGAATAGGTTTAGGTTTAGGTTTTGGGTTAGCGTTAGGGTTAGGATTAGGGTTTGGCTTAGGGTTCGAGTTAGGGTTAGTTTTTTGCTTAGGGTTAGGGTTAGGATTAGGGTCAGGTTTAGGTTTAGGTTTAGGGTTGGGGTAAGGGTTAGGGTTTGGTTTAGGGTTAGGGTTAGGGTTAGGTTTAGGGTTAGGGTTAGGGTTAGGTTTAGGGTTAGGGATAGGGTTTGGGTTAGGGTTTAGGGTTAGGGTTTTGGTTAGGTTTTTGGTTAAGGTTTGGTTTAGGGTTATGGTTAGGAATAGGGTTATGGTTAGGGTTTGTGTTAGGGTTAGGGTTAGGGTTAGGGTTAGGGTTTGGGTTAGGGTTAGGTTTAGGGTTAGGGTTTGGGTTAGGGGTAGAGTTAGGTTTAGGATTAGGGTTAGGGTTAGGATTAGGATTTGGGTTAGGGTTAGATTTTGGGTTAGGGTCTGGTTTAGAGTTGGGTTTACTTTTTGGTTTAGGGTTAGGGTTAGGGTTAGGTTTAGGATTACGGTTAGGGTTAGTGTTAGGGTTAGGTTTTGGGTTAGAGTTAGGGTTTGATTAGGGTTTGGGTTATGGTTAGGTTTAGGGTTAGGGTTTGGGTTAAGGTTAGGGTTAGGGTTAGGGTTAGGAATAGGGTTAGCGTTAGGGGTAGAGTTACGGTTAGGGTTAGGAATAGGTTTAGGGTGAGGGTTAGGATTAGAGTTAGGGTTAGGGTTTTGGTTTGGTTTAGGGTTAGGGTTAGGGTCTGGGTTAGTGTTAGTGTTAGTGTTAGTGTTAGTGTTAGTGTTAGTGTTAGGGTATGGGTTAGGGTTAGGGTTAGGGTTAGGGTTTGGGTTATTGTTAGGGTTAGTTTTTGGGTTAGGGTTAGGGTTAGGATTAGGGTTAGTGTTAGATTTAGGGTTAGGGTTAGCGTTAGGGTTAGGGTTGGGGTTGGGGTTATGGTTAGGGTTAGTGTTAGGGATAGGGTTTGGGTTAGGGTTTAGGGTTAGGGTTTGGGTTAGGGTTTGTGTTAAGTTTAGGTTTAGGGTTATGTTTAGGAATAGGGTTATGGTTAGGGTTTGCGTTAGGGTTAGGTTTAGTATTAGGGTTTGGGTTAAGGTTCCGGTTCGGGTTAGTTTTTGGGTTAGGGTTAGTGTTAGGATTAGGGTTAGGGTAAGATTTAGGTTTAGCGTTTGGGTAAGGGTTAGGGTTTGGGTTAGGGTTAGGGTTACCGTTAGGTTAGGGTTTGGTTTAGGGTTAGTGTTATATTTTGGGGTAGGTTTAGGGTTAGGATAATGGTTAGGGTTAGGGTTAGGGTTAGGGTTTGGGTTAGGGTTAGGGTTAGGGTTTGAGTTAGGGTTATGGTTAGGGTTAGGGTTAGGGTTAGGATTAGGGTTAGGGTTAGGGTTACGTTTAGGTTTAGCATGTGGCTAAGGGTTAGGGTTTGGGTTAGGTTTAGTGTTAAGGTTAGGGTTAGGGTTTGGTTTAGGGTTAGTGTTATTTTTTGTGTTAGGTTTAGGGTTAGGATAAGGGTTAGCGTTAGGTTTAGGGTTAGGGTTTGAGTTAGGGTTAGGGTTAGGGTTAGGGTTAGGGTTAGGGTTAGGGTTAGGGTGTGGATTAGGGTTAGGGTTAGTTTTCGGGTTACGAATAGGGTTAAGTTTAGGGTTTGTGTTTGGGTTAGGGTTAGGGTTAGGATTAGGGTTAGGTTTAGGTTTTGGGTTAGGGTTAGGGTTAGGTTTAATGTTAGGGTTTTAATTAGGGTTAGGGTTAGGATTAGAGTTAGGTTTAGGGTTTTTGTTTGGGTAAATGTTAGGGTTAGGATTTCGGTTAGTGTTAGGGTTAGGGTTAGTGTTAGGGTTGGGGTTTGGGTTAAGGTTAGGCTTAGGGTTAGGTTTAGGTTTTTGGTTAGGTTTAGGGTTAGGGTTAGGGTTTGGGTTAGGGTTAGGGTTAGCGTGTAGGTTATGTTTAGGATATTGGTTAGGGTTAGGGTTTAGGGTTAGGGTTAGGAATAGGGTTAGGTTTAGGGTTAGGGTTAGTGTTAGGAATAGGGTTAGGGTTATTGTTAGGGTTTTTGTTAGTGTTTGGGTTAGGGTTAGGGTTCGAGTTAGGGTTAGAGTTTGAGTTAGGGTTAGGGTTAGGGTTAGGTTTTGGGTTAGGGTTTGGATTAAGGTTAGGTTTAGGGTTAGGGTTAGGAATAAGTTTAGGTTTAGGGTTTGGGTTAGCGTTAGGGTTAGGATTAGGGTTTGACTTAGGGTTCGAGTTAGGGTTAGTTTTTGGGTTAGGGTTAGGGTTAGGGTTAGGGATAGGGTTAGGGTTAGGTTTTGGGTTAGCGTTAGGGTTAGGATTAGGGTTTGGCTTAGGGTTCGAGTTAGGGTTAGAGTTTGATTTAGGGTTAGGGTTACGGTTAGGGATAGGGTTAGGGTTAGGGTTTGGGTTAGTGTTTGGGTTAAGGTTAGGTTTAGGGCTATGGTTCGGAATAGGGTTATGGTTAAGGTTTGGGTTAGGATTAGGGTTAGGATTAGGGTTTGGGTTAGGGTTCGGGTTAGGGTTAGTTTTTGGGTTAGGGTTAGGGTTAGGATTAGGGTTAGGGTTAGGTTTAGGTTTAGGGTTTGGGTAAGGGTTAGGGTTTGTGTTAGGGTTAGGGTTAGGGTTAGGGTTTGGTTTAGGGTTAGTGTTATATTTTGGGTTAGGTTTAGGGTTAGGATAAGGGTTAGGGTTAGGGTTAGGGTTTGGGTTAGGGTTAGGGTTAGAGATAGGGTTAGGGTTAGGATTAGAGTTAGGGTTAGGGTTTTGGCTTGGTTTAGGGTTAGGGTTAGGGTTTGGGTTAGTGTTAGGGTTAGTGTTAGTGTTAGTGTTAGGGTTTGGGTTAGGGATAGGGTTAGGGTTAGGGTTAGGGTTTGGGTTATCGTTAGGGTTAGTTTTTGGGTTAGGGTTAGGGTTAGGGTTAGTGTTAGGGTTAGGATTAGGGTTAGGTTTAGGTTTTGGGTTAGGGTTAGGGTTAGGTTTAATGTTAGGGTTTTGATTAGGGTTAGGGTTAAGATTAGAGTTAGATTTAGGGTTTTGGTTTGGGTTAATGTTAGGGTCAGGATTTGGGTTAAGGTTAGGGTTAGTGTTAGGGTTTGGGTTTGGGTTAGGGTTAGGTTTAGGGTTAGGTTTAGGTTTTTGGTTAGGTTTAGGGTTAGGGTTAGGGTTTGGGTTAGGGTTAGGGTTAGCGTGAAGGTTATCTTTACTGTATTGGTTAGGGTTAGGGTTTAGGGTTAGTGTTAGGAATAGGGTTAGGGTTAGGGTTAGGGTTAAGGTTAGTGTTAGGAATATGTTTAGGGTTAGGGTTATTGTTAGGGTTTGGCTTATTGTTTGGGTTAGGGTTAGGGTTCGAGTTAGGGTTAGAGTTTGAGTTAGGGTTAGGGTTAGGGTTAGGGTTTGGGTTAGGGTTCGAGTTAGGCTTAGTTTTTGGGTTAGGGTAGGGTTAGGATTAGATTAGGGTTAGGTTTAGGTTCAGGGTTTGGGTAAGGGTTAGGGCTAGGGTTAGGTTTAGGGTTTCGGTTAGGGTTAGGGTTAGCGTTAGGGTTATGTTTACAATATTGGTTAGGGTTAGGGTTTAATGTTAGGTTTAGGAATAGGTTTAGGGTTAGGGTTAGGGTTAGGGTTAGTATTAGGACTAGGGATAGCGTTAGGGTTATTGTTAGGGTTTGGGTTAGCGTTTGAATTAGGGTTAGGTGTAGGTTTTGGGTTAGGGTTAGAATTAGGCTTAGAGTTTGAGTTAGGGTTAGGGTTAGGTTTAGGGATAGGGTTTGGGTTAGGGTTTGGGTTAGGGTTAGGGTTCGAGATAGGGTTAGAATTTGAGTTAGGGTTAGGGTTAGGGTTAGGGTTTGGGTTAGGGTTTGGTTTAAGTTTAGGTTTAGGGTTAGGGTTAGGAATAGGGTTAGGGTTAGGGTTAGGGTTAGGATTAGGGTTTGGGTTAGGGTTCGAGTTAGGGTTAGTTTTTGGGTTAGGGTTAGGGTTAGGATTAGGGTTAGGGTTAGGTTTAGGTTTAGGGTTTGGGTAAGGGTTAGGGTTTGGGTTAGGGCTAGGGTTTGGGTTAGGGTTTGGGTTAAGGTTAGGTTTAGTGTTAATGTTAGGAATAGGGTTAGGGTTAGGGTTTGGGTTAGGGTTAGGGTTAGGATTAGGGTTTGGGTTAGGGTTCGAGTTAGGGTTAGTTTTTGGGTTAGAGTTAGGGTTAGGGTTAGGGTTTGGGTTAGGGTTAGGGTTAGGGTTAGGGTTTGTGTTAGGGTTAGGGTTAGCGCGGAGGGTTATGTTTAGGGTATTGGTTAGGGTTAGGGTTTAATGTTAGGGTTAGGAATAGGGTTAGGGTTAGCGTTAGAGTTAGGTTTAGTCTTAGGAATAGGGTTAGGGTTAGGGTTATTGTTAGGGTTTGGGTTAGGGTTTGGATTAGGCTTAGGTTTAGGTTTTGGGTTAGGGTTAGAGTTAGGGTTAGAGTTTGAGTTAGGGTTAGGGTTAGGGTTAGGGATAGGGTTTGCGTTAGGGTTTAGGGTTAGGGTTTGGGTTAGGGTTTGGGTTAAGGTTAGGTTTAGGGTTATGTTTAGGAATAGGGTTATGGTTAGGGTTTGGGTTAGGGTTAGGGTTAGGATTAGGGTTTGGGTTAGGGTTAGGATTAGGATTTGGGTTAGGGTTAGGTTTTGGGTTAGGGTTAGGTTTAGGGTTAGGTTTACTTTTTGGGTTAGGGTTAGGGTTAGGGTTAGGGTTTGGGTTAGGGTTAGGGTTAGGGTTTGAGTTAGGGTTATGGTTAGGGTTAGGGTTAGGGTTAGGATTAGGGTTAGGGTTAGGGTTAGGTTTAGGTTTAGCGTGTGGTTAAGGGTTAGGGTTTGGGTTAGGTTTAGTGTTAAGGTTAGGGTTAGGGTTTGGTTTAGGGTTAGTGTTTTTTTTTGTGTTAGGTTTAGGGTTAGGATAAGGGTTAGGGTTAGGTTTAGGGTTAGGGTTTGAGTTAGGGTTAGGGTTAGGGTTAGGGTTAGGGTTAGGGTTAGGGTTAGGGTGTGGATTAGGGTTAGGGTTAGTTTTCGGGTTACGAATAGGGTTAAGTTTAGGGTTTGTGTTTGGGTTAGGGTTAGGGTTAGGATTAGGGTTAGGTTTAGGTTTTGGGTTAGGGTTAGGGTTAGGTTTAATGTTAGGGTTTTAATTAGGGTTAGGGTTAGGATTAGAGTTAGGTTTAGGGTTTTGGTTTGGGTTAATGTTAGGGTTAGGATTTCGGTTAGTGTTAGGGTTAGGGTTAGTGTTAGGGTTGGGGTTTGGGTTAAGGTTAGGCTTAGGGTTAGGTTTAGGTTTTTGGTTAGGTTTAGGGTTAGGGTTAGGGTTTGGGTTAGGGTTAGTGTTAGCGTGTAGGTTATGTTTAGGATATTGGTTAGGGTTAGGGTTTAGGGTTAGGGTTAGGAATAGGGTTAGGTTTAGGGTTAGGGTTAGTGTTAGGAATAGGATTAGGGTTATTGTTAGGGTTTTTGTTAGTGTTTGGGTTATGGTTAGGGTTCGAGTTAGGGTTAGAGTTTGAGTTAGGGTTAGGGTTAGGGTTAGGTTTTGGGTTAGGTTTTGGATTAAGGTTAGGTTTAGGGTTAGGGTTAGGAATAAGTTTAGGTTTAGGGTTTGGGTTAGCGTTAGGGTTAGGATTAGGGTTTGACTTAGGGTTCGAGTTAGGGTTAGTTTTTGGGTTAGGGTTAGGGTTAGGGTTAGGGAAAGGGTTAGGGTTAGGTTTTGGGTTAGCGTTAGGGTTAGGATTAGGGTTTGGCTTAGGGTTCGAGTTAGGGTTAGAGTTTGATTTAGGGTTAGGGTTACGGTTAGGGATAGGGTTAGGGTTAGGGTTTGGGTTAGTGTTTGAGTTAAGGTTAGGTTTAGGGCTATGGTTCGAAATAGGGTTATGGTTAAGGTTGGGGTTAGGATTAGGGGTGGGATTAGGGTTTGGGTTAGGGTTCGGGTTAGGGTTAGTTTTTGGGTTAGGGTTAGGGTTAGGATTAGGGTTAGGGTTAGGTTTAGGTTTAGGGTTTGGGTAAGGGTTAGGGTTTGTGTTAGGGTTAGGGTTAGGGTTAGGGTTTGGTTTAGGCTTAGTGTTATATTTTGGGTTAGGTTTAGGGTTAGGATAAGGGTTAGGGTTAGGGTTAGGGTTAGGGTTTGGGTTAGGGTTAGGGTTAGGGTTTGAGTTAGGGTTAGGGTTAGGGTTAGGGTTAGGGTTAGAGATAGGGTTAGGGTTAGGATTAGAGTTAGGGTTAGGGTTTTGGCTTGGTTTAGGGTTAGGGTTAGGGTTTGGGTTAGTGTTAGGGTTAGTGTTAGTGTTAGTGTTAGTGTTAGGGTTTGGGTTAGGGATAGGGTTAGGGTTAGGGTTAGGGTTTGGGTTATCGTTAGGGTTAGTTTTTGGGTTAGGGTTAGGGTTAGGGTTAGTGTTAGGGTTAGGATTAGGGTTAGGTTTAGGTTTTGGGTTAGGGTTAGGGTTAGGTTTAATGTTAGGGTTTTGATTAGGGTTAGGGTTAAGATTAGAGTTAGATTTAGGGTTTTGGTTTGGGTTAATGTTAGGGTCAGGATTTGGGTTAAGGTTAGGGTTAGTGTTAGGGTTTGGGTTTGGGTTAGGGTTAGGGTTAGGGTTAGGTTTAGGTTTTTGGTTAGGTTTAGGGTTAGGGTTGGGGTTTGGGTTAGGGTTAGGGTTAACGTGAAGGTTATGTTTACTGTATTGGTTAGGGTTAGGGTTTAGGGTTAGTGTTAGGAATAGGGTTAGGGTTAGGGTTAGGGTTAAGGTTAGTGTTAGGAATATGTTTAGGGTTAGGGTTATTGTTAGGGTTTGGCTTATTGTTTGGGTTAGGGTTAGGGTTCGAGTTAGGGTTAGAGTTTGAGTTAGGGTTAGGGTTAGGGTTAGGGTTTGGGTTAGGGTTCGAGTTAGGCTTAGTTTTTGGGTTAGGGTAGGGTTAGGATTAGATTAGGGTTAGGTTTAGGTTCAGGGTTTGGGTAAGGGTTAGGGTTAGGGTTAGGTTTAGGGTTTCGGTTAGGGTTAGGGTTAGCGTTAGGGTTATGTTTACAATATTGGTTAGGGTTAGGGTTTAATGTTAGGTTTAGGAATAGGATTAGGGTTAGGGTTAGGGTTAGGGTTAGTATTAGGAATAGGGATAGGGTTAGGGTTATTGTTAGCGTTTGGGTTAGCGTTTGAATTAGGGTTAGGTTTAGGTTTTGGGTTAGGGTTAGAATTAGGCTTAGAGTTTGAGTTAGGGTTAGGGTTAGGTTTAGGGATAGGGTTTGGGTTAGGGTTTGGGTTAGGGTTAGGGTTCGAGATAGGGTTAGAATTTGAGTTAGGGTTAGGGTTAGGGTTAGGGTTTGGGTTAGGGTTTGGTTTAAGTTTAGGTTTAGGGTTAGGGTTAGGAATAGGGTTAGGGTTAGGGTTAGGGTTAGGATTAGGGTTTGGGTTAGGGTTCGAGTTAGGGTTAGTTTTTGGGTTAGGGTTAGGGTTAGGATTAGGGTTAGGGTTAGGTTTAGGTTTAGGGTTTGGGTAAGGGTTAGGGTTTGGGTTAGGGCTAGGGTTTGGGTTAGGGTTTGGGTTAAGGTTAGGTTTAGTGTTAATGTTAGGAATAGGGTTAGGGTTAGGGTTTGGGTTAGGGTTAGGGTTAGGATTAGGGTTTGGGTTAGGGTTCGAGTTAGGGTTAGTTTTTGGGTTAGAGTTAGGGTTAGGGTTAGGGTTTGGGTTAGGGTTAGGTTTAGGGTTAGGGTTTGTGTTAGGGTTAGGGTTAGCGCGGAGGGTTATGTTTAGGGTATTGGTTAGGGTTAGGGTTTAATGTTAGGGTTAGGAATAGGGTTAGGGTTAGCGTTAGAGTTAGGTTTAGTCTTAGGAATAGGGTTAGGGTTAGGGTTATTATTAGGGTTTGGGTTAGGGTTTGGATTAGGCTTAGGTTTAGGTTTTGGGTTAGGGTTAGAGTTAGGGTTAGAGTTTGAGTTAGGGTTAGGGTTAGGGTTAGGGATAGGGTTTGCGTTAGGTTTTAGGGTTAGGATTTGGGTCAGGGTTTGGGTTAAGGTTAGGTTTAGGGTTATGGTGAGGAATAGGGTTATGGTTAGGGTTTGGGTTAGAGTTAGGGTTAGGATTAGGGTTTTGGTTAAGGTTCGGGTTAGGGTTAGTTTTTGGGTTAGGGTTAGGGTTAGGATTAGGGTTAGGTTTAGGTTTAGGGTTAGTGTTATATTTTGGGTTAAGTTTCGGGTTAGGATAAGGGTTAGGGTTAGGGTTAGGGTTAGGGTTTGGGATAGGGTTAGTGTTAGGGTTTGAGTTAGGGTTAGGGTTAGGGTTAGGGTTAGGGTTAGTGTTAGGGTTAGGGTTAGGATTAGAGTTAGGGTTAGGGTTAGGTTTTGGGTTAGTGTTAGGGTTAGTGTTAGTGTTAGTGTTAGTGTTTTTGTTAGGGTTAGGGTTAGGGTTAGGGTTAGGGTTTGGGTTATCGTTAGGGTTAGTTTTTGGTTTAGGGTTAGTGTTAGGATTTGGGTTAGTGTTAGGGTTAGGGTTAGTGTTAGAGTTTGGATTTGGGTTAGATTTAGGGCTTTGGTTTGGGTTAATGTTAGGGTTAGGATTTGGGTTAGTGTTAGTGTTAGGGTTAGTGTTAGGGTTTGGGTTTGGGTTAGGGTTAGGTTTAGGGTTAGGTTTCGGTTTTTGGTTAGGTTTAGGGTTAGGGTTAGGGTTTGGGTTAGGGTTAGGGTTAGCGTGAAGGTTATGTTTAGGGTATTGGTTAGGGATAGTGTTTAGGGTTAGTGTTAGGAATAGGGTTAGGGTTAGGGTTAGGGTTAAGGTCAGTGTTAGGAATAGGGTTAGGGTTAGGGTTATTGTTAGGGTTTGGGTTAGTGTTTGGGTTAGGGTTATGGTTCGAGTTAGGGTTAGATTTTGAGTTAGGGTTAGGGTTAGGGTGTGGGTTAGGGTTTGGGTTAAGGTTAGGTTTAGGTTTAGGGTTAGGAATAGGATTAGGGTTAGGGTTTGGGTTAGGGTTAGGGTTAGGATTAGGGTTTGGGTTAGGGTTCGAGTTAGGGTTAGTTTTTGGGTTAGGGTTAGTGTTAGGATTAGGGTTAGGTTTAGGTTTAGGTTTAGGGTTTGGGTAAGGGTTAGGTTTTGGGTTAGGGTTAGGGTTAGGGTTAGGGTTTGGTTTAGGGTTAGTGTTATTTTTTGGGTTAGGTTTATGGTTAGGATAAGGGTTAGGGTTAGGTTTAGGGTTAGGGTTATGGTTAGGGTTAGGGTTAGGGGTAGGGTTTGGGTTATCGTTAGTGTTAGTTTCTGGGTTAGGGTTAGGGTTAGGATTAGGGTTAGGGTTAGGGGTAGGGTTAGGGTTAGGGTTAGGATTAGGGTTAGGGTTAGGGTTAGGTTTAGGTTTCGGGTTTGGGTAATGGTTAGGGTTTGGGTTAGGTTTAGGTTTAGGTTTAGGGTTTGTTTTAGGGTTAGTGTTATTTTTTGTGTTAGGTTTAGGTTAGGATAAGGGTTAGGGTTAGGTTTAGGGTTAGGGTTTGAGTTAGGCTTAAGGTTAGGGTTAGGGTTAGGGTTAGGGTAAGGGTTAGGATTAGAGAAAGGTTAGGGTTTTGGTTTGGTTTAGGCTTCGGGTTATGGTTTAGGTTAGTGTTAGGCTTAGTGTTAGTGTTAGTGTTAGGGTTTGGGTTAGGGTTAGGGTTAGGGTTAGGGTTAGGGTTAGGGGTTGGGTTTGTGTTAGGGTTAGGATTAGGGTTAGGATTAGGGTTAGGGTTAGGGTTAGGATTAGGGTTAGGTTTAGGTTTTGGGTTAGGTTTAGGGTTAGGTTTAATGTTAGGGTTTTGATAAGGGTTAGGGTTAGGATTAGAGTTAGATTTAGGGCTTTGGTTTGGGTTAATGTTAGGGTTAGGATTTGGGTTAGTGTTAGGGTTAGGGTTAGTGTTAGGTTTTGGGTTTGGGTTAGGGTTAGGGTTAGGGTTGGGTTTAGGTTTTTGGTTAGGTTTAGGGTTAGGGTTAGGGTTTGGGTTAGGGTTAGGGTTAGCGTGAAGGTTATGTTTAGGGTATTGGTTAGGGTTAGGGTTTAGGGTTAGTGTTAGGAATAGGGTTAGGGTTAGGGTTAGGGTTAAGGTTAGTGTTAGGAATAGGGTTAGGGTTAGGGTTATTGTTAGGGTTTGGGTTAGTGTTTGGGTTAGGGTTATGGTTTGAGTTAGGGTTAGGGTTAGGGTTAGGGTGTGGGTTAGGGTTTGGGTTAAGGTTAGGTTTAGGTTTAGGGTTAGGAATAGGGTTAGGGTTAGAATTAGGGTTTGGGTTAGGGTTCGAGTTACTGTTAGTTTTTGGGTTAGGGTTAGGTTTAGGATTAGGGTTAGGGTTAGGTTTAGGTTTAGGGTTTAGGTAAGGGTTAGGGTTAGGGTTAGGGTTAGGGTTGGGGTTAGGATTAGGGTTAGGTTTAGGTTTTGGGTTAGGGTTAGAGTTAGGGTTAGAGTTTGAGTTAGGGTTAGGTTTAGGGTTAGGGATAGGGTTTGGGTTAGGGTTTGGGTTAGGGTTAGGGTTCGAGTTAGGGTTAGAGTTTGATTTAGGGTTAGGGTTAGGGTTAGGGTTTGGGTTAGGTTTTGGGTTAAGGTTAGGTTTAGGGTTAGGGTTAGGAACAGGTTAAGGGTTAGGGTTTGGGTTAGGGTTAGGGTTAGGATTAGGATTTGTGTTAGGGTTCGAGTTAGGGTTAGTTTTTGGGTTAGGGTTAGGGTTAGGATTAGGGTTAGGGTTAGGTTTAGGTTTAGGGTTTGGGTAAGGGTTAGGGTTTGGGTAAGGGTTAGGGTTTGGGTTAGGGTTTGGGTTAAGGTTAGGTTTAGGGTTAATGTTAGGAATAGGGTTAGGGTTAGGGTTTGGGTTAGAGTTAGGGTTAGGGTTAGGGTTTGGGTTAGGGTTAGGGTTAGGGTTAGGGTTTGTGTTAGGGTTAGGGTTAGCGCGGAGGGTTATGTTTAGGGTATTGGTTAGGGTTAGGGATTAATGTTAGGGTTAGGAATAGGGTTAGGGTTAGCGTTAGGGTTAGGTTTAGTCTTAGGAATAGGGTTAGGGTTAGGGTTATTGTTAGGGTTTGGGTTAGGCTTAGGTTTAGGTTTTGGGTTAGGGTTAGGGTTAGGGATAGGGTTTGGGTTAGGGTTTAGGGTTAGGGTTTGGGTTAGGGTTTGGGTTAAGGTTAGGTTTAGCGTTATGTTTAGGAATAGGGTTATGGTTAGGGTTTGGGTTAGGATTAGGGTTAGGATTAGGGTTTGGGTTAGGGTTAGGATTAGGATTTGGGTTAGGGTTAGGTTTTGGGTTAGGGTTAGGTTTAGGGTTAGGTTTACTTTTTGGGTTATGGTTAGGATTAGGTTTAGGATTACGGTTAGGGTTAGTGTTAGGGTTAGGGTTTGGGTTAGAGTTAGGGTTTGATTAGGGTTTGGGTTAGGGTTAGGTTTACGGTTAGGGTTTGGGTTAAGGTTAGGGTTAGGGTTAGGGTTAGGAATAGGGTTAGGGTTAGGGTTAGGGTTAGAGTTACGGTTAGGGTTAGGAATAGGTTTAGGGTTAGGGTTAGGATTAGAGTTAGGGTTAGGGTTTTGGTTTGGTTTAGGGTTAGGGTTAGGGTTAGGGTTTGGGTTAGTGTTAGGGTTAGTTTTTGTGTTAGGATTAGGGTTAGGATTAGGGTTAGGGTTAGATTCAGGGTTAGGGTTTGGGTTAGGGTTAGTGTTAGGGTTAGGGTTTGAGTTAGGGTTAGGTTTAGGGTTAGGGTTTGGGGTCGGGTTAGGGTTAGGGTTAGGGGTTGGGTTTGTGTTAGGGTTAGAGTTAGGGTTAGGATTAGGGTTAGGTTTAGGGTTAGGATTAGGGTTAGGTTTAGGTTTTGGGTTAGGGTTAGGGTTAGGTTTAATGTTAGGGTTTTGATTAGGATTAGGGTTAGGATTAGAGTTAGGTTTAGGGTTTTGGTTTGGGTTAATGTTAGGGTTAGGATTTGGGTTAGTGTTAGGGTTAGGGTTAGTGTTAGGGTTAGGGTTTGGGTTACGGTTAGGGTTAGGGTTAGGTTTAGGTTTTTGGTTAGGTTTAGGGTTAGGGTTAGGGTTTGGGTTAGGGTTAGGGTTAGCGTGAAGGTTATGTTTAGGCAATTAGGGTTAGGGTTAGGGTTTAGGGTTAGTGTTAGGAATAGGTTTAGGGTTAGGGTTATTGTTAGGGTTTTGGTTCGTGTTTGGGTTAGGTTTAGGGTTCGAATTAGGGTTAGAGTTTGAGTTAGGGTTAAGTTTAGGGTTAGGGTTTGGGTTAGGGTTAGGGTTATTATTAGAGTTTGGGTTAGGGTTCGAGTTAGGCTTAGTTTTTGGGTTAGGGTTAGGGTTAGGATTAGATTAGTGTTAGGTTTAGGTTTAGGGTTTGGGTAAGGTTAGGGTTAGGGTTAGGGTTAGGGTTTCGGTTAGGGTTAGGGTTAGCGTTAGGGTTATGTTTACAGTATTGGTTAGGGTTAGGGTTTAATGTTAGGTTTAGGAATAGGGTTAGGGTTAGGGTTAGGGTTAGGGTTAGGGTTAGTCTTAGGAATAGGGATAGGGTTAGGGTTATTGTTAGGGTTTGGGTTAGCATTTGAATTAGGGTTAGGTTTAGGTTTTGGGTTAGGGTTAGAATTAGGGTTAGAGTTTGAGTTAGGGTTAGGGTTAGGGTTAGGGATAGGGTTTGGGTTAGGGTTTGGGTTAGGGTTAGGGTTCGAGTTAGGGTTAGAGTTTGAGTTAGGGTTAGGGTTAGGGTTAGGGTTTGGGTTAGGGTTTTTTTTAAGTTTAGGTTTAGGTTTAGGGTTAGGAATAGGGTTAGGGTTAGAGGTTGGATTAGGGTTAGGGTTAGGATTAGGCTTTCGGTTAGGGTTCGAGTTAGGGTTAGTTTTTGGGTTAGGGTTAGGGTTAGGATTAGGGTTAGGGTTAATGTTAGGAATAGGGTTAGGGTTACGGTTTGGGTTAGGGTTAGGGTTAGGTTTAGTCTTAGGAATAGGGTTAGGGTTAGGGTTATTGTTAGGGTTTGGGTTAGGGTTTGGATTAGGCTTAGGTTTAGGTTTTGGGTTACGGTTAGAGTTAGGGTTAGAGTTTGAGTTAGGGTTAGGGTTAGGGTTAGGGATAGGGTTTGGTTTAGGGTTTAGGGTTAGGGTTTGGGTTAGGGTTTGGGTTAAGTTTAGGTTTAGGGTTATGGTTAGGAATAGGATTATGGTTAGGGTTTGGGTTAGATTTAGGATTAGGATTAGGGTTTGGGTTAAGGTTCGGGTTAGGGTTAGTTTTTGGGTTAGGGTTAGGGTTAGGATTAGTGTTAGGCTTAGGTTTAGGTTTAGGGTTTGGGTAAGAGTTAGGGTTTGGGTTAGGGTTAGGGTTAGGGTTAGGGTTAGGGTTTGGTTTAGGGTTAGTGTTATATTTTGGGTTAAGTTTCGGGTTAGGATAAGGGTTAGTGTTAGGGTTAGGGTTAGGGTTTGGGATAGGGTTAGGGTTAGGGTTTGAGTTAGGGTTAGGGTTAGGGTTAGGGTTAGGGTTAGGGTTAGGGTTAGGGTTAGGATTAGAGTTAGGGTTAGGGTTAGGTTTTGGGTTAGTGTTAGGGTTAGTGTTAGTGTTAGTGTTAGTGTTTGGGTTAGGGTTAGGGTTAGGGTTAGGGTTAGGGTTTGGGTTATCGTTAGGGTTAGTTTTTGGCTTAGGGTTAGGGTTAGGATTAGGGTTAGGGTTAGGGTTAGGGTTAGGGTTAGGATTAGGGTTAGGTTTAGGTTTTGTGTTAGGGTTAGGGTTAGGTTTAATGTTAGGGTTTTGATTAGGGTTCCGGTTAGGATTAGAGTTAGATTTAGGGCTTTGGTTTGGGTTAATGTTAGGGTTAGGATTTGGGTTAGTGTTAGTGTTAGGGTTAGTGTTAGGGTTTGGGTTTGGGTTAGGGTTAGGGTTAGGGTTAGGTTTAGGTTTTTTGTTAGGTTTAGGGTAAGGGTAAGGGTTTGGGTTAGGGTAAGGGTTACCCAGAAAGTTATGTTTAGGGTTTTGGTTAGGGTTAGGGTTTAGGGTTAGTGTTAGGAATAGGATTAGGGTTAGGGTTAGGGTTAGGGTTAAGGTTAGTGTTAGGAATAGGGTTAGGGTTAGGGTTATTTTTAGGGTTTGGGTTAGTGTTTGGGTTAGGGTTATGGTTCGAATTAGGGTTAGAGTTTGAGTTAGGGTTAGGGTTAGTGTTAGGGTTTGGGTTAGGGTTTGGGTTAAGGTTAGGTTTAGGGTTAGGGTTAGGAATAGGGTTAGGGTTAGGGTTTGGGTTAGGATTAGGGTTTGGGTTAGGTTTCGAGTTAGGGTTAGGTTTAGGTTTAGGGTTAGGAATAGGATTAGGGTTAGGGTTTGGGTTAGGGTTAGGGTTAGGATTGGGGTTTGGGTTAGGGTTCGAGTTAGGGTTAGTTTTTGGGTTAGGGTTAGGGTTAGGATTAGGGTTAGGGTTAGGTTTAGGTTTAGGGTTTGGGTAAGGGTTAGGGTTTGCGTTAGGGTTAGGGTTAGGGTTAGGGTTGGGGTTAGGGTTAGGGTTAGGGTTAGGGTTTGGTTTAGGGTTAGAGTTATTTTTTGGGTTAGGTTTATGGTTAGGATAAGGGTTAGGGTTAGGGTTATCGTTAGGGTTAGGGTTAGGGTTAGGGTTTCGGTTATCGTTAGTGTTAGTTTCTGGGTTAGGGTTAGGGTTAGCATTAGGGTTAGGGTTAGGGTTAGGGTTAGGGTTAGGATTAGGGTTAGGGTTAGGGTTAGGTTTAGGTTTAGGGTTTGGTAAGGGTTAGGGTTTGGGTTAGGTTTAGGTTTACGGTTAGGGTTTGTTTTAGGGTTAGTGTTATTTTTTGTGTTAGGTTTAGGGTTAGGATAAGGGTTAGGGTTAGGTTTAGGGTTAGGGTTTGAGTTAGGGTTAGGGTTAGGGTTAGGGTTAGGGTTAGGATTAGAGAAAGGGTTAGGGTTTTGGTTTGGTATAGGGTTAGGGTTAGGGTTTGGGTAAGAGTAAGGGTAAGTGTAGGTGTGAGGGTTTGGGTTAGGGTTAGGGTTAGGGTTAGGGTTAGGGTTAGGGTAAGGGTTAGGGTTAGGGGTTGGGTTTGTGTTAGGGTTAGGGTTAGGGTTAGGATTTGGGTTAGTGTTAGGGTTAGGGTTAGTGTTAGGTTTTGAATTTGGGTTAGGGTTAGGTTTAGGGTTAGGTTTAGGTTTTTGGTTAGGTTTAGGGTTAGGGTTAGGGTTTGGGTTAGGGTTAGGGTTAGCGTGAAGGTTATGTTTAGGGTATTGGTAAGGGTTAGGGTTTAGGGTTAGTGTTAGGAATAGGGTTAGGGTTAGGGTTAGGGTTAAGGTTAGTGTTAGGAATAGGGTTAGGTTGAGGGTTATTGTTAGGGTTTGGGTTAGTGTTTGGGTTAGGGTTAAGGTTCGAGTTAGGGTTAGAGTTTGAGTTAGGGTTAGGGTTAGGGTTTGGGTTAGGGTTTGGGTTAAAGTTAGGTTTAGGTTTAGGGTTAGGAATAGGGTTAGGGTTAGAATTAGGCTTTGGGTTAGGGTTCGAGTTAGGGTTAGTTTTTGGGTTAGGTTTAGGATTAGGGTTAGGGTTAGGTTTAAGTTTAGGGTTTGGGTAAGGGTTAGCGTTAGGGTTAGTTTTAGGGTTGGGGTTAGGATTAGGGTTAGGTTTAGGTTTTGGTTTAGGGTTAGGGTTAGGTTTAATGTTAGGGTTTTGATTAGGGTTAGGGTTAGGATTAGAGTTAGATTTAGGATTTTGGTTTGGGTTAATGTTAGGGTTAGGATTTGGGTTAGGGTTACGGTTAGTGTTAGGGTTTGGGTTTGGGTTAGGGTTAGGGTTAGGGTTAGGTTTAGGTTTTTGGTTAGGTTTAGGGTTAGGGTTAGGGTTTGGGTTAGGGTTAGGGTTAGCGTGAAGGTTATGTTTAGGGTATTGGTTAGGGTTATGGTTTAGGGTTAGTGTTAGGAATAGGGTTAGGTTTAGGGTTAGGGTTAGGGTTAGTCTTAGGAATAGGGTTAGGGTTAGGGTTATTGTTAGGGTTTGGGTTAGGGTTTGGATTAGGGTTAGGGTTAGGGTTAGGGTTAGAGTTTGAGTTAGGGTTAGGTTTAGGGTTAGGGATAGGGTTTGGGTTAGGGTTTAGGGTTAGGGTTTGGTTAAGATTAGGTTTAGGGTTATGTTTAGGAATAGGGTTATGGTTAGGGTTTGGGTTAGGGTTAGGTTTTGGGTTAGGGTTAGGTTTAGGGTTAGGTTTACTTTTTGGGTTAGGGTTAGGGTTAGGTTTAGGATGACGGTTAGGGTTAGTGTTAGGGTTAGGGTTTGGGTTAGAGTTAGGGTTTGATTAGGGTTTGGGTTAGGGTTAGGGTATTGGTAAGGGTTAGGGTTTAGGGTTAGGGTTAGGAATATGTTTAGGGTTAGGGTTAGGGTTAGAGTTAGTGTTAGGAATAGTGTTAGGGTTAGGGTTATTGTTAGGGTTTGGGTTTGTGTTTGGGTTAGGGTTAGGGTTCGAATTAGGGTTAGAGTTTGAGTTAGGGTTAAGTTTAGGGTTAGGGTTTGGGTTAGGGTTAGGGTTAGGATTAGAGTTTGGGTTAGGGTTCGATTTAGGCTTAGTTTTTGGGTTACGGTTAGGGTTAGGATTAGATTAGGGTTAGGATTAGGTTTAGGATTTGGGTAAGGGTTAGGGTTAAGGTTAGGGTTAGGGTTTCGGTTAGGGTTAGGGTTAGCGTTAGGGTTATGTTTACAGTATTGGTTAGGGTTTGGGTTTAATGCTAGGTTTAGGAATAGGGTTAGGGTTAGGGTTAGGGTTAGGGTTATTCTTAGGAATAGGGATAGGGTTAGGGTTATTGTTAGGGTTTGGGTTAGTGTTTGAATTAGGGTTAGGTTTAGGTTTTGGTTTAGGGTTAGAATTAGGGTTAGAGTTTGAGTTAGGGTTAGGGTTAGGTTTAGGGATAGGGTTTGGGTTAGGGTTTGTGTTAGGGTCAGGGTTAGCATGGAGGGTTATGTTTAGGGTATTGGTTAGGGTTAGGGTTTAATGTTAGGGTTAGGAATAGGGTTAGGGTTAGGGTTAGGGTTAGGTTTAGTCTTAGGAATAGGGTTAGGGTTAGGGTTATTGTTAGGGTTTGGGTTAGGGTTTAGATTAGGCTTAGGTTTAGGTTTTGGGTTATGGTTAGAGATAGGGTTAGAGTTTGAGTTAGGGTTAGGGTTAGGGTTAGGGATAGGTTTTGGGTTAGGGTTTAGGGTTAGGGTTTGGGTCAGGGTTTGGGTTAAGGTTAGGTTTAGGGTTATTGTGAGGAATAGGGTTATGGTTAGGGTTTGGGTTAGAGTTAGGGTTAGGATTAGGGTTTGGGTTAAGTTTCGGGTTAGGGTTAGTTTTTGGGTTAGGGTTAGGGTTAGGGTTAGGGTTTGGCTTAGGGTTAGGGTTAGGGTTAGGTTTAGGTTTAGGGTTTGGGTAAGTGTTAGGGTTTGGCTTAGGGTTAGGGTTAGGGTTAGGGTTAGGGTTAGGATTAGAGAAAGGTTAGGGTTTTGGTTTGGTTTAGGGTTCGGGTTAGGCTTTAGGTTAGTGTTAGGCTTAGTGTTAGTGTTAGTGTTAGGGTTTGGGTTAGGGTTAGGGTTAGGGTTAGGGTTAGGGTTAGGGTTAGGGTTAGGGTTAGGCTTAGGTTTAGGTTTTAGGTTAGGGTTAGGGTTAGGTTTAATGTTAGGGTTTTGATTAGGGTTAGGGTTAGGATTAGAGTTAGGTTTAGGGTTTGGGTTTGGGTTAGGGTTAGGGTTAGGGTTAGGGTTAGGGTTAGGTTTAGGTTTAGGTTTTGGGTTAGGGTTAGGGTTAGGTTTAATGTTAGGGTTTTGATTAGGGTTAGGGTTAGGATTAGAGTTAGGTTTAGGGTTTTGGTTTGGGTTAATGTTAGGGTTAGGATTTGAGTTAGTGTTAGGGTTAGGGTTAGTGTTATGGTTAGGGTTTGGGTTACGGTTAGGGTTAGGGTTAGGTTTAGGTTTTTGGTTAGGTTTAGGGTTAGGGTTAGGGTTTGGGTTAGGGTTAGGGTTAGCGTGAAGGTTATGTTTAGGCTATTGGTTAGGGTTAGGGTTTAGGGTTAGGGTTAGGAATAGGTTTAGGGTTAGGGTTATTGTTAGGGTTTTGGTTCGTGTTTGGGTTAGGGTTAGGGTTCGAATTAGGGTTAGAGTTTGAGTTAGGGTTAAGTTTAGGGTTAGGGCTTGGGTTAGGGTTAGGGTTAGGATTAGAGTTTGGGTTAGGGTTCGAGTTATGCTTAGTTTTTGGGTTAGGGTTAGGGTTAGGGTTAGGATTAGATTAGTGTTAGGTTTAGGTTTAGGGTTTGGGTAAGGGTTAGGGTTAGGGTTAGGGTTAGGGTTTCGGTTAGGGTTAGGGTTAGCGTTAGGGTTATGTTTACAGTATTGGTTAGGGTTAGGGTTTAATGTTAGGTTTAGGAATAGGGTTAGGGTTAGGGTTAGGGTTAGGGTTAGGGTTAGTCTTATGAATAGGGATAGGGTTAGGGTTATTGTTAGGGTTTGGGTTAGCGTTTGAATTAGGCTTAGGTTTAGGTTTTGGGTTAGGGTTAGAATTATGGTTAGAGTTTGAGTTAGGGTTAGGGTTAGGGTTAGGGATAGGGTTTGGGTTAGTGTTTGGGATATGGTTAGGGTTCGAGTTAGGGTTAGAGTTTGAGTTAGGGTTAGGGTTAGGGTTAGGGTTTGGGTTAGGGTTTGGTTTAAGTTTAGGTTTAGGGTTAGGGTTAGGAATAGGGTTAGGGTTAGGGTTTGGGTTAGGGTTAGGGTTAGGATTAGGGTTTGGGTTAGGTTTCGAGTTAGGGTTAGTTTTTGGGTTAGGGTTAGGGTTAGGATTAGGGTTAGGGTTAGGTTTAGGTTTAGGGTTTGGGTAAGGGTTAGGGTTTGGGTTAGGGTTAGGGTTTGGGATAGGGTTTGGGTTAAGGTTAGGTTTAGGGTTAATGTTAGGAATAGGGTTAGGGTTAGGGTTTGGGTTAGGGTTAGGGTTAGGTTTAGTCTTAGGAATAGGGTTAGGGTTAGGGTTATTGTTAGGGTTTGGGTTAGGGTTTGGATTAGGCTTAGGTTTAGGTTTTGGGTTAGGGTTAGAGTTAGGGTTAGAGTTTGAGTTAGGGTTAGGGTTAGGGTTAGGGATAGGGTTTGGGTTAGGGTTTAGGGTTATGGTTTGGGTTAGGGTTTGGGTTAAGGTTAGGTTTAGGGTTATGGTTAGGAATAGGATTATGGTTAGGGTTTGGGTTAGAGTTAGGGTTAGGATTAGGGTTTGGGTTAAGGTTCGGGTTAGAGTTAGTTTTTGGGTTAGGGTTAGGGTTAGGATTAGGGTTAGGGTTAGGTTTAGGTTTAGGGTTTGGGTAAGGGTTAGGGTTTGGGTTAGGGTTAGGGTTAGGGTTAGGGTTCGGGTTTGGTTTAGGGTTAGTGTTATGTTTTGGGTTAGGGTTCGGGTTAGGATAAGGGTTAGGGTTAGGGTTAGGGTTAGGGTATGGGAAAGGGTTAGGGTTAGGGTTTGGGTTAGGGTTAGTGTTAGGGTTAGGATTAGAGTTAGGGTTAGGGTTAGGTTTTGGGTTAGTGTTAGGGTTAGTGTTAGTGTTAGTGTTAGTGTTAGTGTTGGGGTTAGGGTTAGGGTTAGGGTTGGGGTTAGGGTTTGGGTTATCGTTAGGGTTAGTTTTTGGCTTAGGGTTAGGGTTAGGATTAGGGTTAGGGTTAGGGTTAGGGTTAGGGTTAGGATTAGGGTTAGGTTTAGGTTTTGTGTTAGGGTTAGGGTTAGGTTTAATGTTAGGGTTTTGATTAGGGTTCGGGTTAGGATTAGAGTTATATTTAGGGCTTTGGTTTGGGTTAATGTTAGGGTTAGGATTTGGGTTAGTGTTAGTGTTAGGGTTAGTGTTAGGGTTTGGGTTTGGGTTAGGGTTAGGGTTAGGGTTAGGTTTAGGTTTTTGGTTAGGTTTAGGGTAAGGGTTAGAGTTTCGGTTAGGGTTAGGTTTAGCGTGAAAGTTATGTTTAGGGTATTGGTTAGGGTTAGGGTTTAGGGTTAGTGTTAGGAATAGGGTTAGGGTTAGCGTTAGGGTTATGGTTAAGGTTAGTGTTAGGAATAGGGTTAGGGTTAGGGTTATTTTTAGGGTTTGGGTTAGTTTTTGGGTTAGGGTTATGGTTCGAGTTAGGGTTAGAGTTTGAGTTAGGGTTAGGGTTAGGGTTAGTGTGTGGGTTAGGGTTAAGGTTAGGTTTAGCTTTAGGGTTAGGAATAGGATTAGGGTTAGGGTTTGGGTTAGTGTTAGGGTTAGGATTGGGGTTTGGGTTAGGGTTAGGGTTTGCGTTAGGGTTAGGGTTAGGGTTAGGGTTAGGGTTAGGGTTAGGGTTAGGGTTAGGGTTTGGTTTAGGGTTAGTGTTATTTTTTCGGTTAGGTTTATGGTTAGGATAAGGGTTAGGGTTAGGGTTATCGTTAGGGTTAGGGTTAGGGTTAGGGTTTCGGTTATCGTTAGTGTTAGTTTCTGGGTTAGGGTTAGGGTTAGCATTAGGGTTAGGGTTAGAGTTAGGGTTAGGGTTAGGGTTAGGATTAGGGTTAGGGTTAGGGTTAGGTTTAGGTTTAGGGTTTGGGTAAGGGTTAGGGTTTGGGTTAGGTTTAGGTTTACGGTTAGGGTTTGTTTTAGGGTTAGTGTTATTTTTTGTGTTAGGTTTAGGGTTAGGATAAGGGTTAGGGTTAGGTTTAGGGTTAGGGTTTGAGTTAGGGTTAGGGTTAGGGTTAGGGTTAGGGTTAGGGTTAGGATTAGAGAAAGGGTTAGGGTTTTGGTTTGGTTTAGGGTTCGGGTTAGGGTTTGGGTTAGTGTTAGGCTTAGTGTTAGTGTTAGTGTTAGTGTTAGGGTTTGGGTTAGGGTTAGGGTTAGGGTTAGGGTTAGGGTTAGGATTAGGGGTTGGGTTTGTGTTAGGGTTAGGGTTAGGGTTAGGATTGGGGTTAGGGTTAGGGATAGGATTAGGGTTAGGTTTAGGTTTTGGGTTAGGGTTAGGGTTATGGTTAGGTTTAATGTTAGGGTTTTGGTAAGGCTTAGGGTTAGGATTAGAGTTAGATTTAGGGCTTTGGTTTGGGTTAATGTTAGGGTTAGGATTTGGGTTAGTGTTAGGGTTAGGGTTAGTGTTAGGTTTTGAGTTTGGGTTAGGGTTAGGTTTAGGGTTAGGTTTAGGTTTTTGGTTAGGTTTAGGGTTAGGGTTAGGGTTTGGGTTAGGGTTAGGTTTAGCGTGAAGGTTATGTTTAGGGTATTGGTTAGGGTTGGGGTTTAGGGTTAGTGTTAGGAATAGGGTTAGGGTTAGGGTTAGGGTTAAGGTTAGTGTTAGGAATAGGGTTAGGGTGAGGGTTATTGTTAGGGTTTGGTTTAGTGTTTGGGTTAGGGTTAGGGTTCGAGTTAGGGTTAGAGTTTGAGTTAGGGTTAGGGTTAAGGTTAGGGTTTGGGTTAGGGTTTGGGTTAAAGTTAGGTTTAGGTTTAGGGTTAGGAATAGGGTTAGGGTTAGAATTAGGCTTTGGGTTAGGGTTCGAGTTAGGGTTAGTTTTTGGGTTAGGGTTAGGTTTAGCATTAGGGTTAGGGTTAGGTTTAAGTTTAGGGTTTGGGTAAGGGTTATGGTTAGGGTTAGGGTTAGGGTTGGGGTTAGGATTAGGGTTAGGTTTAGGTTTTGGTTTAGGGTTAGGGTTAGGTTTAATGTTAGGGTTTTGATTAGGGTTAGGCTTAGGATTAGAGTTAGATTTAGGGTTTTGGTTTGGGATAATGTTAGGGTTAAGATTTGGGTAAGGGTTAGGGTTAGTGTTAGGGTTTGGGTTTGGGTTAGGGTTAGGGTTAGGGTTAGGGTTAGGGTTAGGGTTAGGATTAGGGTTAGGGTTTAGGTTAGGGTTTGGGTTAGCGTGAAGGTTATGTTTAGGGTATTGGTTAGGTTTATGGTTTAGGGTTAGTGTTAGGAATAGGGTTGGGGTTAGGGTTAGGGTTAGGGTTAGTCTTAGGAATAGGGTTAGAATTAGGGTTATTGTTAGGGTTTGGGTTAGGGTTTGGATTAGGGTTAGGTTTAGGTTTTGGGTTAGGGTTAGAGTTAGGGTTAGAGTTTGTGTTAGGGTTAGGTTTAGGGTTAGGGATAGGGTTTGGGTTAGGGTTTAGGGTTAGGGTTTGGGTTAAGATTAGGTTTAGGGTTGTGTTTAGGAATAGGGTTATGGTTAGGGTTTGGGTTAGGGTTAGGTTTAGGATTAGGGTTTGGGTTAGGGTTAGGATTAGGATTTGGGTTAGGGTTAGGTTTTGGGTTAGGGTTAGGTTTAGGGTTAGGTTTACTTTTTGGGTTAGGGTTAGGGTTAGGTTTAGGATTACGGTTAGGGTTAGTGTTAGGGTTAGGGTTTGGGTTAGAGTTACGGTTTGATTAGGGTTTGGGTTAGGGTTAGGTTTACGGTTAGGGTTTGGGTTAAGGTTAGGGTTAGGGTTAGGGTTAGGAATAGGGTTAGGGTTAGGGTTAGAGTTACGGTTAGGGTTAGGAATAGGTTTAGGGTTAGGGTTAGGATTAGAGTTAGGGTTAGGGTTTTGGTTTGGTTTAGGGTTAGGGTTAGGGTTTGGGTTAGTCTTAGCGTTAGTGTTAGTCTTAGTGTTAGCGTTTGTGTTAGGCTTAGGTTTAGGGTTAGGATTAGGGTTTGGGTTATTGTTAGGGTTAGTTTTTGGGTTAGGGTTAGGGTTAGTATTAGGGTTAGGGTTAGATTTAGGGTCAGGGTTTGGGTTAGGGTTAGGGTTAGGGTTAGGGTTTGAGTTAGGGTTAGGTTTAGGGTTAGGGTTTGGGTTTGGGCTAGTGTTAGGGTTAGGTTTAATGTTAGGGTTTTGATTAGGGTTAGGGTTAGGATTAGAGTTACGTTTAGGGTTTTGGTTTGGGTTAATGTTAGGTTTAGGATTTGGGTTAGTGTTAGGGTTAGGGTTAGTGTTAGGGTTAGGGTTTGGTTTACGGTTAGGGTTTTGGTTAGGTTTAGGTTTTTGGTTAGGTTTAGGGTTAGGGTTAGGGTTTGGGTTAGGGTTAGGGTTAGCGTGAAGGTTATGTTTAGGCTATTGGTTAGGGTTAGGGTTTAGGGTTAGGGTTAGGAATAGGTTTAGGGTTAGGGTTAGGGTTAGAGTTAGTGTTAGGAATAGTGTTAGGGTTAGGGTTATTGTTAGGGTTTGGGTTAGTGTTTGGGTTAGGGTTAGGGTTCGAATTAGGGTTAGAGTTTGAGTTAGGGTTAAGTTTAGGGTTAGGGTTTGGGTTAGGGTTAGGGTTAGGATTAGAGTTTGGGTTACGGTTCGAGTTAGGCTTAGTTTTTGGGTTACGGTTAGGGTTAGGATTAGATTAGGGTTAGGTTTAGGTTTAGGATTTGGGTAAGGGTTAGGGTTAGGGTTAGGGTTTCGGTTAGGGTTAGGGTTAGCGTTAGGGTTATGTTTACAGTATTGGTTAGGGTTTGGGTTTAATGTTAGGTTTAGGAATAGGGTTAGGGTTAGGGTTAGGGTTAGGGTTATTCTTAGGAATAGGGATAGGGTTAGGGTTATTGTTAGGGTTTGGGTTAGCGTTTGAATTAGGGTTAGGTTTAGGTTTTGGTTTAGGGTTAGAATTAGGGTTAGAGTTTGAGTTAGGGTAAGGGTTAGGTTTCGGGATGGGTTTTGGGTTAGGGTTTGCGTTAGGGTCAGGGTTAGCGTGGAGGGTTATGTTTAGGGTATTGCTTAGGGTTAGGGTTTAATGTTAGGGTTAGGAATAGGGTTAGGGTTAGGGTTAGGGTTAGGTTTAGTCTTAGGAATAGGGTTAGGGTTAGGGTTATTGTTAGGGTTTGGGTTAGGGTTTGCATTAGGCTTAGGTTTAGGTTTTGGGTTAGGGTTAGAGATAGGGTTAGAGTTTGAGTTAGGGTTAGGGTTAGGGTTAGGGATAGGGTTTGGGTTAGGGTTTAGGGTTAGGGTTTGGGTCAGGGTTTGGGTTAAGGTTAGGTTTAGGGTTATGGTGAGGAATAGGGTTATGGTTAGGGTTTGGGTTAGAGTTAGGGTTAGGATTAGGGTTTGGGTTAAGGTTCGGGTTAGGGTTAGTTTTTGGGTTAGGGTTAGGGTTAGGATTAGGGTTAGGGTTAGGTTTAGGTTTAGGGTTTGGGTAAGTGTTAGGGTTTGGCTTAGGGTTAGGGTTAGGGTTAGGGTTAGGGTTTGGATTAGGGTTAGTGTTATATTTTGGGTTAATTTTCGCGTTAGGATAAGGGTTAGGGTTAGGGTAAGGGTTAGGGTTTGGGATAGGGTTAGGGTTAGGGTTTGAGTTAGGGTTAGGGTTAGGGTTAGGGTTAGGGTTAGGGTTAGGGTTAGGATTAGAGTTAGGGTTAGGGTTAGGTTTTGGGTTAGTGTTAGGGTTAGGATTTGGGTTAGTGTTAGTGTTAGGGTTAGGGTTAGGGTTTGGGTTTCGGTTAGGGTTAGGGTTAGGGTTAGATTTAGGTTTTTGGTTAGGTTTAGGGTTAGGGTTAGGGTTTGGGTTAGGGTTAGGGTTAGCGTGAAGGTTATGTTTAGGGTATTGGTTAGGGTTAGGGTTTAGGGTTAGTGTTAGGAATAGGGTTAGGGTTAGGGTTAGTGTTAGGGTTGAGGTTAGTGTTAGGAATAGGGTTAGGGTTAGGGTTATTGTTAGGGTTTGGGTTAGTGTTTATGTTGGGGTTATGGTTCGAGTTAGGGTTAGAGTTTGAGTTAGGGTTAGGGTTAGGTTTAGGGTGTGGGTTAGGGTTTGGGTTAAGGTTACGTTTAGCTTTAGGGTTAGGAATAGGATTAGGGTTAGGGTTTGGGTTAGGGTTAGGGTTAGGATTAGGGTTTGGGTTAGGGTTCGGGTTAGGGTTAGGTTTTGGGTTAGGGTTAGTGTTAGGATTAGGGTTAGGGTTAGGTTTAGGTTTAGGGTTTGGGTAAGGGTTAGGGTTTGGGTTAGGGTTAGGGTTAGGGTTAGGGTTAGGGTTAGGGTTAGGGTTAGGGTTTGGTTTAGGGTTAGTGTTATTTTTTGGGTTAGGTTTATGGTTAGGATAAGGGTTAGGGTTAGGTTTAGGGTTAGGGTTATGGTTAGGGTTAGGGTTAGGGTTAGGGTTTGGGTTATCGTTAGTGTTAGTTTCTGGGTTAGGGTTAGGGTTAGGATTAGGGTTAGGGTTAGGGTTAGGGTTAGGGTTAGGATTAGGGTTAGGGTTAGGGTTAGGTTTAGGTTTAGGGTTTGGGTAAGGGTTAGGGTTTGGGTTAGGTTTAGGTTTAGAGTTAGGGTTTGTTTTAGGGTTAGTGTTATTTTTTGTGTTAGGTTTAGGGTTAGCATAAGGGTTAGGGTTAGGTTTAGGGTTAGGGTTTGAGTTAGGCTTAGGGTTAGGGTTAGGGTTAGGGATAGGGTTAGGATTAGAGAAAGGTTAGGGTTTTGGTTTGGTTTAGGGTTCGGGTTAGGGTTTGGGTTAGTGTTAGGCTTAGTGTTAGTGTTAGTGTTAGGGTTTGGGTTAGGGTTAGGGTTAGGGTTAGGGTTAGGGTTAGGGGTTGGGTTTGTGTTAGGGTTAGGGTTAGGGTTAGGATTAGGGTTAGGGTTAGGTTTAGGATTAGGGTTAGGTTTAGGTTTTGGGTTAGGGTTAGGGTTAGGTTTAATGTTAGGGTTTTGATAAGGGTTAGGGTTAGGATTAGAGTTAGATTTAGGGCTTTGGTTTGGGTTAATGTTAGGGTTAGGATTTGGGTTAGTGTTAGGGTTAGGGTTAGTGTTAGGTTTTGGGTTTGGGTTAGGGTTAGGTTTAGGGTTAGGTTTAGGTTTTTGGTTAGCTTTAGGGTTAGGGTTAGTGTTTGGGTTAGGGTTAGGGTTAGCGTGAAGGTTATGTTTAAGGTATTGGTTAGGGTTAGGCTTTAGGGTTAGTGTTAGGAATAGGGTTAGGGTTAGGGTTAGGGTTAAGGTTAAGTTTAGTGATAGGAATAGGGTTAGGGTTAGGGTTATTGTTAGGGTTTGGGTTAGTGTTTGGGTTAGGGTTAGGGTTCGAGTTAGGGTTAGAGTTTGAGTTAGGGTTAGGGTTAGGGTTAGGGTTTGGGTTAGGGTTTGGGTTAAGGTTAGGGTTAGGATTTGGGTTAGTGTTCGGGTTAGGGTTAGTGTTAGGGTTAGGGTTTGGGTTACGGTTAGGGTTAGGGTTTAGGTTTAGGGTTAGGAATAGGGTTAGGGTTAGAATTAGGGTTTGGGTTAGGGTTCGAGTTAGGGTTAGTTTTTGGGTTAGGGTTAGGTTTAGGATTAGGGTTAGGGTTAGGTTTAGGTTTAGGGTTTGGGTAAGGGTTAGGGTTAGGGTTAGGGTTAGGGTTGGGTTAGGATTAGGGTTAGGTTTAGGTTTTGGGTTAGGGTTAGAGTTAGGGTTAGAGTTTGAGTTAGGGTTAGGTTTAGGGTTAGGGATAGGGTTTGGGTTAGGGTTTGGGTTAGGGTTAGGGTTCGAGTTAGGGTTAGAGTTTGATTTAGGGTTAGGGTTAGGGTTAGGGTTTGGGTTAGGGTTTGGGTTAAGGTTAGGTTTAGGGTTAGGGTTAGGAATAGGTTTAGGGTTAGGGTTTGGGTTTAGTTACGGTTAGGATTAGGGTTTGGGTTAGGGTTCGAGTTAGGGTTAATTTTTGGGTTAGGGTTAGGGTTAGTATTAGGGTTAGGGTTAGGTTTAGGTTTAGCGTTTGGGTAAGGGTTAGGGTTTGCGTTAGGGTTAGCGTTTGGGTTAGGGTTTGGGTTAAGGTTAGGTTTAGGGTTAATGTTAGGAATAGGGTTAGGGTTAGGGTTTGGGTTAGAGTTAGGGTTAGGGTTAGGGTTTGGGTTTGGGTTAGGGTTAGGGTTAGGGTTTGTGTTAGGGTTAGGGTTAGCGCGGAGGGTTATGTTTAGGGTATTGGTTAGGGTTAGGGTTTAATGTTAGGGTTAGGAATAGGGTTAGGGTTAGCGTTAGGGTTAGGTTTAGTCTTAGGAATAGGGTTAGGGTTAGGGTTATTTTTACGGTTTGGGTTAGGCTTAGGTTTAGATTTTGGGTTAGGGTTAGGGTTAGGGTTAGAGTTTGAGTTAGGGTTAGTGTTAGGGTTAGGGATAGGGTTTGGGTTAAGGTTTAGGGTTAGGGTTTGGGTTAGGGTTTTGGTTAAGGTTAGGTTTAGGGTTATGTTTAGGAATAGGGTTATGGTTAGGGTTTCGGGTAGGGTTAGGGTTAGGATTAGGGTTTGGGTTAGGGTTAGGATTAGGATTTGGGTTAGGGTTAGGTTTTGGGTTAGGGTTAGGTTTAGGGTTAGGTTTACTTTTTGGGTTAGGGTTAGGGTTAGGTTTAGGATTACGGTTAGGGTTAGTGTTAGGGTTAGGGTTTGGGTTAGAGTTAGGGTTTGATTAGGGTTTGGGTTAGGGTTAGGTTTACGGTTAGGGTTTGGGTTAAGGTTAGGGTTAGGGTTAGGGTTAGGAATAGGGTTAGGGTTAGGGTTAGAGTTACGGTTAGGGTTAGGAATAGGTTTAGGGTTAGGGTTTGGATTAGAGTTAGGGTTAGGGTTTTGGTTTGGTTTAGGGTTAGGGTTAGGGTTTGGTTTAGTGTTAGGGTTAGTGTTAGTGTTAGTGTTAGGATTTGGGTTAGGGTTAGGGTTAGGGTTAGGGTTAGGGTTTGGGTTATTGTTAGGGTTAGTTTTTGGGTTAGGTTTAGGGTTAGGATTAGGGTTAGGGTTAGATTTAGGGTTAGGGTTTGGGTTAGGGTTAGGGTTAGGGTTAGGGTTTGAGTTAGGGTTAGGTTTAGGGTAAGGGTTTGAGTTAGGGTTAGGGTTAGGGTTAGGGGTTGGGTTTGTGTTAGGGTTAGAGTTAGGGTTAGGATTAGGGTTAGGTTTAGGGTTAGGATTAGGGTTAGGTTTAGGTTTTGGGTTAGGGTTAGGGTTAGGTTTAATGTTAGGGTTTTGATTAGGGTTAGGGTTAGTATTAGAGTTAGGTTTAGGGTTTTGGTTCGGGTTAATGTTAGGGTTAGGATTTGGGTTAGTGTTAGGGTTAGGGTTAGTGTTAGGGTTAGAGTTTGGGTTACGGTTAGGGTTAGGGTTAGGTTTAGGTTTTTGGTTAGGTTTAAGGTTAGAGTTAGGGTTTGGGTTAGGGTTAGGGTTAGCGTGAAGGTTATGTTTAGGCTATTGGTTAGGGTTAGGGTTTAGGGTTAGTGTTAGGAATAGGTTTAGGGTTAGGGTTATTGTGAGGGTTTTGGTTCGTGTTTGGGTTAGGGTTAGGGTTCGAATTAGGGTTAGAGTTTGAGTTAGGGTTAAGTTTAGTGTTAGGGTTTGGGTTAGGGTTAGGGTTAGGATTAGAGTTTGGGTTAGGGTTCGAGTTAGGCTTAGTTTTTGGGTTAGGGTTAGGGTTAGGATTAGATTAGTGTTAGGTTTAGGTTTAGGGTTTGGGTAAGGGTTAGGGTTAGGGTTAGGGTTAGGGTTTGGGTTAGGGTTAGGGTTAGCGTTAGGGTTATGTTTACAGTATTGGTTAGGGTTAGGGTTTAATGTTAGGTTTAGGAATAGGGTTAGGGTTAGGGTTAGGGTTAGGGTTATGGTTAGTCTTAGGAATAGGGATAGGGTTAGGGTTATTGTTAGGGTTTGGGTTAGCATTTGAATTAGGGTTAGGTTTAGGTTTTGGGTTAGGGTTAGAATTAGGGTTAGAGTTTGAGTTAGGGTTAGGGTTAGGGTTAGGGATAGGGTTTGGGTTAGGGTTTGGGTTAGGGTTAGGGTTCGAGTTAGGGTTAGAGTTTGAGTTAGGGTTAGGGTTAGGGTTAGGGTTTGGGTTAGGGTTTGGTTTAAGTTTAGGTTTAGGGTTAGGGTTAGGAATAGGGTTAGGGTTAGGGTTTGGTTTAGGGTTAGGGTTAGGATTAGGCTTTGGGTTAGGGTTCAAGTTAGGGTTAGTTTTTGGGTTAGGGTTAGGGTTAGGATTAGGGTTAGGGTTAGGTTTAGGTTTAGGGTTTGGGTAAGGGTTAGGGTTTGGGTTAGGGTTAGGGCTTGGGTTAGGGTTTGGGTTAAGGTTAGGTTTAGGGTTAATGTTAGGAATAGGGTTAGGGTTAGGGTTTGGGTTAGGGTTAGGGTTAGGTTTAGTCTTAGGAATAGGGTTAGGGTTAGGGTTATTGTTAGGGTTTGGGTTAGGGTTTGAATTAGGCTTAGGTTTAGGTTTTGGGTTAGGGTTAGAGTTAGGGTTAGAGTTTGAGTTAGGGTTAGGGATAGGGTTAGGGATAGGGTTTGTGTTAGGTTTTAGGGTTATGGTTTGGGTTAGGGTTTGGGTTAAGGTTAGGTTTAGGGTTATGGTTAGGAATAGGGTTATGGTTAGGGTTTGGGTTAGAGTTAGGTTTAGGATTAGGGTTTGGGTTAAGGTTCGGGTTAGGGTTAGTTTTAGGGTTAGGGTTAGGGTTAGGATTAGGGTTAGGGTTAGGTTTAAGTTTAGGGTTTGGGTAAGGGTTAGGGTTTGGGTTAGGGTTAGGGTTAGGGTTAGGGTTAGGGTTAGGGTTTGTTTTAAGGTTAGTGTTATTTTTTGTGTTAGGTTTAGGGTTAGAATAAGGGTTAGGGTTAGGTTTAGGGTTAGGGTTTGAGTTAGGCTTAGGGTTAGAGTTAGGGTTAGGGTTAGGGTTAGGGTTAGGGTTAGGGTGAGGATTAGAGAAAGGTTAGGGTTTTGGTTTGGTTTAGGGTTCGGGTTAGGGTTTGGGTTAGTGTTAGGCTTAGTGTTAGTGTTAGTGTTAGGGTTTGTGTTAGGGTTAGGGTTAGGGTTAGGGTTAGGGGTTGGGTTTGTGTTAGGGTTAGGGTTAGGGTTAGGATTAGGGTTAGGGTTAGGGTTAGGATTAGGGTTAGGTTTAGGTTTTGGGTTAGGGTTAGGGTTAGGTTTAATGTTAGGGTTTTGATAAGGGTTAGGGTTAGGATTAGAGTTAGATTTAGGGCTTTGGTTTGGGTTAATGTTAGGGTTAGGATTTGGGTTAGTGTTAGGGTTAGGGTTAGTGTTAGGTTGTGGGTTTGGGTTAGGGTTAGGTTTAGGGTTAGGTTTAGGTTTTTGGTTAGGTTTAGGGTTAGGGTTAGGGTTTGGCTTAGGGTTAGGGTTAGCGTGAAGGTTATGTTTAGGGTATTGGTTAGGGTTAGGGTTTAGGGTTAGTGTTAGGAATAGGGTTAGGGTTAGGGTTAGGGTTAGGGTTAAGGTTAAGGTTAGTGTTAGGAATAGGGTTAGGGTTAGGGTTATTGTTAGGATTTGGGTTAGTGTTTGGGTTAGGGTTAGGGTTCGAGTTAGGGTTAGAGTTTGAGTTAGGGTTAGGGTTAGGGTTAGGGTTTGGGTTAGGGTTTGGGTTAAAGTTAGGTTTAGGTTTAGGGTTAGGAATAGGGTTAGGGTTAGAATTAGGGTTTGGGTTAGGGTTCAAGTTAGGGTTATTTTTTGGGTTAGGGTTAGGTTTAGGATTAGGGTTAGGGTTAGGTTTAGGTTTAGGGTTTGGGTAAGGGTTAGGGTTAGGGTTAGGGTTAGGGTTGGGGTTAGGATTAGGGTTAGGTTTAGGTTTTGGGTTAGGGTTAGAGTTAGGGTTAGAGTTTAAGTTAGGGTTAGGTCTAGGCTTAGGGATAGGGTTTGGGTTAGGGTTTGGGTTAGGGTTAGGGTTCGAGTTAGGGTTAGAGTTTGATTTAGGGTTAGGGTTAGGGTTAGGGTTTGGGTTAGGGTTTGGGTTAAGGTTAGGTTTAGGGTTAGGGTTAGGAATAGGTTTAGGATTAGGGTTTGGGTTAGGGTTAGGGTTAGGATTAGGGTTTGGGTTAGGGTTCGAGTTAGGGTTAGTTTTTGGGTTAGGGTTAGTGTTAGGAGTAGGGTTAGGGTTAGGTTTAGGTTTAGGGGTTGGGTAAGGGTTAGGGTTTGGGTTAGGGTTAGGGTTAGGGTTAGGGTTAGGGTTAGGGTTTGTGTTAGGGTTAGGGTTAGCGCGGAGAGTTATGTATAGGGTATTTGTTAGGGTTAGGGTTTAATGTTAGGGTTAGGAATAGGGTTAGGGTTAGCGTTAGGGTTAGGTTTAGTCTTAGGAATAGGGTTAGGGTTAGGGTTATTGTTAGGGTTTGGGTTAGGCTTAGGTTTAGGTTTTGGGTTAGGGTTAGGGTTAGGGTTAGAGTTTGAGTTAGGGTTAGGGTTAGGGTTAGGGATAGGGTTTGGGTTAGGGTTTAGGGTTAGGGTTTGGGTTAGGGTTTGGGTTAAGGTTAGGTTTAGGCTTATGTTTAGGAATAGTGTTATGGTTAGGGTTTGGGTTAGGGTTAGGGTTAGGATTAGGGTTTGGGTTAGGGTTAGGATTAGGATTTGGGTTAGGGTTAGGTTTTGGGTTAGGGTTAGGTTTAGGGTTAGGTTTACTTTATGGGTTAGGGTTAGGGTTAGGTTTAGGATTACGGTTAGGGTTAGTGTTAGGGTTAGGGTTTGGGTTAGAGTTAGGTTTTGATTAGGGTTTGGGTTAGGGTTAGGTTTGCGGTTAGGGTTTGGGTTAAGGTTAGGTTTAGGGTTAGGATTAGGAATAGGGTTAGGGTTAGGGTTAGAGTTACGTTGAGGGTTAGGAATAGGTTTAGGGTTAGGGTTAGGTTTAGAGTTAGGCTTAGGGTTTTGTTTTGGTTTAGGGTTAGGGTTAGGGTTAGGGTTTGGGTTAGTGTTAGGGTTAGTGTTAGTGTTAGTGTTAGGGTTTGGGTTAGGGTTAGGGTTAGGGTTAGGGTTTGGGTTATTGTTAGGGTTAGTTTTTGGGTTAGGGTTAGTGTTAGGATTATGGTTAGGGTTAGATTTAGGGTTAGGGTTTGGGTTAGGGTTAGGGTTAGGGTTTGAGTTAGGGTTAGGTTTAGGGTTAGGGTTTGGGTTAGGGTTAGGGTTAGGGTTAAGGTTTGTGTATGTGTTAGGGTTAGAGTTAGGGTTAGGATTAGGGTTAGGTTTAGGGTTAGGATTAGGGTTAGGTTTAGGTTTTGGGTTAGGGTTAGGGTTAGGTTTAATGTTAGGGTTTTGATTAGGGTTAGGGTTAGGATTAGAGTTAGGTTTAGGGTTTGGTTTGGGTTAATGTTAGGGTTAGGATTTGGGTTAGTGTTAGGGTTAGGGTTAGTGTTAGGGTTAGGGTTTGGGTTACGGTTAGGGTTAGGGTTAGGTTTAGGTTTTTGGTTAGGTTTAGGGTTAGGGTTAGGGTTGGGGTTATGGTTAGGGTTAGCGTGAATGTTATGTTTAGGCTATTGGTTAGGGTTAGGGTTTAGGGTTAGTGTTAGGAATAGGTTTAGGGTTAGGGTTATTGTTAGGGTTTTGGTTCGTGTTTGGGTTAGGGTTAGGGTTCGAATTAGTGTTAGAGTTTGAGTTAGGGTTAAGTTTAGTGTTAGGGTTTGGGTTAGGGTTAGGGTTAGGATTAGAGTTTGGGTTAGGGTTCGAGTTAGGCTTAGTTTTTGGGTTAGGGTTAGGGTTAGGATTAGATTAGTGTTAGGTTTAGGTTAAGGGTTTGGGTAAGGGTTAGGGTTAGGGTTAGGGTTAGGGTTTCGGTTAGGGTTAGGGATAGCGTTAGGGTTATGTTTACAGTATTGGTTAGGGTTAGGGTTTAACGTTAGGTTTAGGAAAAGGGTTAGGGGTAGGGTTAGGGTTAGGGTTTGGGTTAGTCTTAGGAATAGGGATAGGGTTAGGGTTTTTGTTAGGGTTTGGGTTAGCATTTGAATTAGGGTTAGGTTTAGGTTTTGGGTTAGGGTTAGAATTAGGGTTAGAGTTTGAGTTAGGGTTAGGGTTAGGGTTAGGGTTTGGGTTAGGGTTTGGTTTAAGTTTAGGTTTAGGGTTAGGGTTAGGAATAGGCTTAGGGTTAGGGTTTGGGTTAGGGTTAGGGTTAGGGTTAGGGTTTGGGTTAGGGTTAGGATTAGGATTTGGGGTAGGGTTAGGTTTTGGGTTAGGGTTAGGTTTAGGGTTAGGTTTACTTTTTGGGTTAGGGTTAGGGTTAGGTTTAGGATTACGGTTAGGGTTAGTGTTAGGGTTAGGGTTTGGTTTAGAGTTAGGGTTTGATTAGGGTTTGGGTTAGGGTTAGGTTTACGGTTAGGGTTTGGGTTAAGGTTAGGTTTAGGGTTAGGGTTAGGAATAGGTTAGGGTTAGGGTTAGAGTTACGGTTAGGGTTAGGAATAGGTTTAGGGTTAGGGAAAGGATTAGAGTTAGGGTTAGGGTTTTGGTTTGGTTTAGGGTTAGGGTTAGGGTTTGGGTTAGTGTTAGGGTTAGTGTTAGTCTTAGTGTTAGGGTTTGGGTTAGGGTTAGGGTTAGGGTTAGGGTTAGGGTTTCGGTTATTGTTAGGGTTAGTTTTTGGGTTAGGGTTAGGGTTAGTATTAGGGTTAGGGTTAGATTTAGGGTCAGGGTTTGGGTTAGGGTTAGGGTTAGGGTTAGGGTTTGAGTTAGGGTTAGGTTTAGGGTTAGGGTTTGGGTTAGGGTTAGGGTTAGGGTTAGGTTTAATGTTAGGGTTTTGATTAGGGTTAGGGTTAGGATTAGAGTTACGTTTAGGGTTTTGGTTTGGGTTAATGTTAGGGTTAGTATTTGGGTTAGTGTTAGGGTTAGGGTTAGTGTAAGGGTTAGGGTTTGGTTTACGGTTAGGGTTAGGGTTAGGTTTAGGTTTTTGGTTAGGTTTAGGGTTAGGGTTAGGGTTTGGGTTAGGGTTAGGGTTAAGGTTAAGGTTAGTGTTAGGAATAGGGTTAGGGTTAGGGTTATTGTTAGGATTTGGGTTAGTGTTTGGGTTAGGGTTAGTGTTCGAGTTAGGGTTAGAGTTTGAGTTAGGGTTAGGGTTAGGGTTAGGGTTTGGGTTAGGGTTTGGGTTAAAGTTAGGTTGAGGTTTAGGGTTAGGAATAGGGTTAGGGTTAGAATTAGGGTTTGGGTTAGGGTTCGAGTTAGGGTTAGTTTTTGGGTTAGGGTTAGGTTTAGGATTAGGGTTAGGGTTAGGTTTAGGTTTAGGGTTTGGGTAAGGGTTAGGGTTAGGGTTAGGGTTAGGGTTGGGGTTAGGATTAGGGTTAGGTTTAGGTTTTGGGTTAGGGTTAGAGTTAGGGTTAGAGTTTGAGTTAGGGTTAGGTTTAGGCTTAGGGATAGGGTTTGGGTTAGGGTTTGGGTTAGGGTTAGGGTTCGAGTTAGGGTGAGAGTTTGATTTAGGGTTAGGGTTAGGGTTAGGGTTTGGGTTAGGGTTTGGGTTAAGGTTAGGTTTAGGGTTAATGTTAGGAATAGGTTTAGGATTAGGGTTTGGGTTAGGGTTAGGGTTAGGATTAGGGTTTGGGTTAGGGTTCGAGTTAGGGTTAGTTTTTGGGTTAGTGTTAGTGTTAGGATTAGGGTTAGGGTTAGGTTTAGGTTTAGGGTTTGGGTAAGGGTTAGGGTTTGGGTTAGGGTTAGGGTTAGGGTTAGGGTTAGGGTTAGGGTTAGGGTTTGTGTTAGGGTTAGGGTTAGCGCGGAGAGTTATGTTCAGGGTATTGGTTAGGGTTAGGGTTTAATGTTAGGGTTAGGAATAGGGTTAGGGTTAGCGTTAGGGTTAGGTTTAGTCTTAGGAATAGGGTTAGGGTTAGGGTTATTGTTAGGGTTTTGGTTAGGCTAAGGTTTAGGTTTTGGGTTAGGGTTAGGGTTAAGGATAGAGTTTGAGTAAGGGTTAGGGTTAGGGAAAGGGATAGGGTTTGGGTTAGGGTTTAGGGTTAGGGTTTGGGTTAGGGTTTGGGTTAAGGTTAGGTTTAGGCTTATGTTTAGGAATAGGGTTATGGTTAGGGTTTGGGTTAGGGTTAGGGTTAGGATTAGGGTTTGGGTTAGGGTTAGGATTAGGATTTGGGTTAGGGTTAGGTTTTGGGTTAGGGTTAGGTTTAGGGTTAGGTTTACTTTTTGGGTTAGGGTTAGGGTTAGGTTTAGGATTACGGTTAGGGTTAGTGTTAGGGTTAGGGTTTGGGTTAGAGTTAGGTTTTGATTAGGGTTTGGGTTAGGGTTAGGTTTACAGTTAGGGTTTGGGTTAAGGTTAGGTTTAGGGTTAGGATTAGGAATAGGGTTAGGGTTAGGGTTAGAGTTACGGTTAGGGTTAGGAATAGGTTTAGGGTTAGGGTTAGGTTTAGAGTTAGGGTTAGTGTTTTGGTTTGGTTTAGGGTTAGGGTTAGGGTTAGGGTTTGGGTTAGTGTTAGGGTTAGTGTTAGTGTTAGTGTTAGGGTTTGGGTTAGGGTTAGGGTTAGGGTTAGGGTTTGGGTTATTGTTAGGGTTAGTTTTTGGGTTAGGGTTAGGGTTAGGATTAGGGTTAATGTTAGATTTAGGGTTAGGGTTTGGGTTAGGGTTAGGGTTAGGGTTTGAGTTAGGGTTAGGTTTAGGGTTAGGGTTTGGGTTAGGGTTAGGGTTAGGGTTAGGGGTTGGGTTTGGGTTAGGGTTAGAGTTAGGGTTAGGATTAGGGTTAGGTTTAGGGTTTGGATTAGGGTTAGGTTTAGGTTTTGGTTTAGGGTTAGGGTTAGGTTTAATGTTAGGGTTTTGATTAGGGTTAGGGTTAGGATTAGAGTTAGGTTTAGGGTTTGGTTTGGGTTAATGTTAGGGTTAGGATTTGGGTTAGTGTTAGGGTTAGGGTTAGTGTTAGGGTTAGGGTTTGGGTTACGGTTAGGGTTAGGGTTAGGTTTAGGTTTTTGGTTAGGAGTAGGGTTAGGGTTAGGGTTGGGGTTATGGTTAGGGTTAGCGTGAAGGTTATGTTTAGGCTATTGGTTAGGGTTAGGGTTTAGGGTTAGTGTTAGGAATAGGTTTAGGGTTAGGGTTATTGTTAGGGTTTTGGTTCGTGTTTGGGTTAGGGTTAGGGTTCGAATTAGTGTTAGAGTTTGAGTTAGGGTTAAGTTTAGTGTTAGGGTTTGGGTTAGGGTTAGGGTTAGGATTAGAGTTTGGGTTAGGGTTCGAGTTAGGCTTAGTTTTTGGGTTAGGGTTAGGGTTAGGATTAGATTAGGGTTAGGTTTAGGTTTAGGGTTTGGGTTAGGGTTAGGGTTAGGGTTAGGGTTTGAGTTAGGGTTAGGTTTAGGGTTAGGGTTTGGGTTAGGGTTAGGGTTAGTGTTAGGTTTAATGTTAGGATTTTGATTAGGGTTAGGTTTAGGATTAGAGTTACGTGTAGGGTTTTGGTTTGGGTTAATGTTATGGTTAGGATTTGGGTTAGTGTTAGGGTTAGGGTTAGTGTTAGGGTTAGGGTTTGGTTTACGGTTAGGGTTAGGGTTAGGTTTAGGTTTTTGGTTAGGTTTAGGGTTAGGGTTAGGGTTTGGGTTAGGGTTAGGGTTAGCGTGAAGGTTATGTTTAGGCTATTGGTTAGGGTTAGGGTTTAGGGTTAGGGTTAGGAATAGTTTTAGGGTTAGGGTTAGGGTTAGAGTTAGTGTTAGGAATAGTGTTAGGGTTAGGGTTATTGTTAGGGTTTGGGTTAGTGTTTGTGTTAGGGTTAGGGTTCGAATTCGGGTTAGAGTTTGAGTTAGGGTTAAGTTTAGGGTTAGGGTTTGGGTTAGGGTTAGGGTTAGGATTAGAGTTTGGGTTACGGGTCGAGTTAGGCTTAGTTTTTGGGTTACGGTTAGGGTTAGGATTAGATTAGGGTTAGGTTTAGGTTTAGGGTTTGGGTAAGGGTTAGGGTTAGGGTTAGGGTTAGGGTTTCGGTTAGGGTCAGAGGTAGCGGTAGGGTTATGCTTACAGTATTGGTTAGGGTTTGGGTTTAATGTTAGGTTTAGGAATAGGGTTAGGGTTAGGGTTAGGGTTAGGGTTATTCTTAGTAATAGGGATCGGGTTAGGGTTATTGTTAGGGTTTGGGTTAGCGTTTGAATTAGGGTTAGGTTTAGGTTTTGGTTTAGGGTTAGAATTCGGTTTAGAGTTTGAGTTAGGGTTAGGGTTAGGTTTAGGGATAGGGTTTGGGTTAGGATTTGCGTTAGGGTCAGGGTTAGCGTGGAGGGTTATGTTTAGGGTATTGGTTAGGGTTAGGGTTTAATGTTAGGGTTAGGAATAGGGTTATGGTTAAGGTTAGGGTTAGGTTTAGTCTTAGGAATAGGGTTAGGGTTAGGGTTATTGTTAGGGTTTTAGTTAGGGTTTGGATTAGGCTTAGGTTTAGGTTTTGGGTTAGAGTTAGAGATAGGGTTAGAGTTTGAGTTAGGGTTAGGGTTAGGGTTAGGGATAGGGTTTGGGTTAGGGTTTAGGGTTAGGGTTTGGGTCAGGGTTTGGGTTAAGGTTAGGTTTAGCGTTATGGTGAGGAATAGTGTTATGGTTAGGGTTTGGGTTAGAGTTAGGGTTAGGATTAGGGATTGGGTTAAGGTTCGGGTTAGGGTTAGTTTTTGGGTTAGGGTTAGGGGTAGGATTAGGGTTAGGGTTAGGTTTAGGTTTAGGGTTTGGGTAAGTGTTAGGGTTTGGCTTAGGGTTAGGGTTAGGGTTAGGGTTAGGGTTTGGTTTAGGGTTAGTGTTATATTTTGGGTTAATTTTCGCGTTAGGATAAGGGTTAGGGTTAGGGTAAGGGTTAGGGTTTGGGATAGGGTTAGGGTTAGGGTTTGAGTTAGGGTTAGGGTTAGGATTAGGGTTAGGGTTAGGGTTAGGGTTAGGGTTAGGGTTAGGGTTAGGGTTAGGATTAGAGTTAGGGTTAGGGTTAGGTTTTGGGTTAGTGTTAGGGTTAGGATTTGGGTTAGTGTTAGTGTTAGGGTTAGGGTTAGGGTTAGGGTTAGGGATAGGTTTAGGGTTAGGGTTAGGGTTAGGGTTTGGGTTTGGGTTAGGGTTAGGGTTAGGTTTAGATTTAGGTTTTTGGTTAGGTTTAGGGTTAGGGTTAGGGTTTGGGTTAGGGTTAGGGTTAGCGTGAAGGTTATGTTTAGGGTATTGGTTAGGGTTAGGGTTTAGGGTTAGTGTTAGGAATAGGGTTAGGGTTAGGGTTAGTGTTAGGGTTGAGGTTAGTGTTAGGAATAGGGTTAGGGTTGGGGTTATTGTTAGGGTTTGGGTTAGTGTTTATGTTAGGGTTATGGTTCGAGTTAGGGTTAGAGTTTGAGTTAGGGTTAGGGTTAGGGTTAGGGTGTGGGTTAGGGTTTGGGTTAAGGTTAGGTTTAGCTTTAGGGTTAGGAATAGGATTAGGGTTAGGGTTTGGGTTAGGGTTAGGGTTAGGATTAGGGTTTGGGTTAGGGTTCGAGTTAGGGTTAGTTTTTGGGTTAGGGTTAGTGTTAGGATTAGGGTTAGGGTTAGGTTTAGGTTTAGGGTTTGGGTAAGGGTTAGGGTTTGGGTTATGGTTAGGGTTAGGGTTAGGGTTAGGGTTAGGGTTTGGTTTAGGGTTAGTGTTATTTTTTGGGTTAGGTTTATGGTTAGGATAAGGTTTAGGGTTAGGTTTAGGGTTAGGGTTATGGTTAGGGTTAGGGTTAGGGTTAGGGTTTGGGTTATCGTTAGTGTTAGTTTCTGGGGTAGGGTTAGGGTTAGGATTAGGGTTAAGGTTAGAGTTTGAGTTAGGGTTAGGGTTAGGGTTAGGGTTTGGGTTAGGGTTTGGGTTAAGGTTAGGGTTAGGATTTGGGTTAGTGTTAGGGTTAGGGTTAGTGTTAGGGTTAGGGTTTGGGTTACGGTTAGGGTTAGGGTTTAGGTTTAGGGTTAGGAATAGGATTAGGGTTAGAATTAGGGTTTGGGTTAGGGTTCGAGTTAGGGTTAGTTTTTGGGTTAGGGTTAGGTTTAGGTTTAGGGTTTGGGTAAGGGTTAGGGTTAGGGTTAGGGTTAGGGTTGGGTTAGGATTAGGGTTAGGTTTAGGTTTTGCGTTAGGGTTAGAGTTAGGGTTAGAGTTTGAGTTGGGGTTAGGTTTGGGGTTAGGGATAGGGTTTGGGTTAGGGTTTGGATTAGGGTTAGGGTTCGAGTTAGGGTTAGAGTTTGATTTAGGGTTAGGGTGAGGGTTAGGGTTTGGGTTAGGGTTTGGGTTAAGGTTAGGTTTAGGGTTAGGGTTAGGAATAGGTTTAGGGTTAGGGTTTGGGTTTAGTTACGGTTAGGATTAGGGTTTGGGTTAGGGTTCGAGTTAGGGTTAATTTTTGGGTTAGGGTTAGGGTTAGTATTAGGGTTAGGGTTAGGTTTAGGTTTAGGGTTTGGGTAAGGGTTAGGGTTTGGGTTAGGATTAGGGTTTGGGTTAGGGTTTGGGTTAAGGTTAGGTTTAGGGTTAATGTTAGGAATAGGGTTAGGGTTAGGGTTTGGTTTAGAGTTAGGGTTAGGGTTAGGGTTTGGGTTAGGGTTAGGGTTAGGGTTAGGGTTTGTGTTAGGGTTACGGTTAGCGCGGAGGGTTATGTTTAATGTATTGGTTAGGGTTAGGGTTTAATGTGGGGGTTAGGAATAGGGTTAGGGTTAGCGTTAGGGTTAGGTTTAGTCTTAGGAATAGGGTTAGGGTTAGGGTTATTTTTACGGTTTGGGTTAGGCTTAGGTTTAGGTTTTGGGTTAGGGTTAGGGTTAGGGTTAGAGTTTGAGTTAGGCTTAGGGTTAGGGTTAGGGATAGGGTTTGGTTTAGGGTTTAGGGGTAGGGTTTGGGTTACGGTTTTGGTTAAGGTTAGGTTTAGTGTTATGTTTAGGAATAGGGTTATGGTTAGGGTTTGGGTTAGGATTAGGGTTAGGATTAGGGTTTGGGTTAGGGTTAGGATTAGGATTTGGGTTAGGGTTAGGTTTTGGGTTAGGGTTAGGTTTAGGGTTAGGTTTACTTTTTGGGTTAGGGTTAGGGTTAGGTTTAGGATTACGGTTAGGATTAGTGTTAGGGTTAGGGTTTGGGTTAGAGTTAGGGTTTGATTAGCGTTTGGGTTAGGGTTAGGTTTACGGTTAGGGTTTGGGTTAAGGTTAGGGTTAGGGTTAGGGTTAGGAATAGGTTTAGGGTTAGGGTTAGGATTAGAGTTAGGGTTAGGGTTTTGGTTTGGTTTAGGCTTAGGGTTAGGGTTAGGGTTTGGTTTAGTGTTAGGGTTAGTGTTAGTGTTAGTGTTAGGATTTGGGTTAGGGTTAGGGTTAGTGTTAAGGTTAGGTCTTGCGTTATTGTTAGGGTTAGTATTTGGGTTTGGGTTAGGGTTAGGATTAGGGTTTGGGTTAGACAGAGGGTTAGGGGGTGGGTGAGGGTTAGGGGTAGGGTTAGGGTTAGGGTTAGGGTTTGGGTTATTGTTAGGGTTAGTTTTTGGGTTAGGGTTAGGGTTAGGGTTAGGGTTAGGGTTAGATTTAGGGTTAGGGTTTGGGTAAGGGTTAGGGTTAGGGTTAGGGTTTGAGTTAGGGTTAGGTTTAGGGTTAGGGTTTGGGTTAGGGTTAGGGTTAGGGTTAGGGGTTGGGTTTGTGTTAGGGTTAGAGTTAGGGTTAGGATTAGGGTGAGGTTTACGGTTAGGATTAGGGTTAGGTTTAGGTTTTGGGTTAGGGTTAGGGTTAGGTTTAATGTTAGGGTTTTGATTAGGGTTAGGGTTAGGATTAGAGTTAGGTTTAGGGTTTTGGTTTGGGTTAATGTTAGGGTTAGGATTTGGGTTAGTGTTAGGGTTAGGGTTAGTGTTAGGGTTAGGGTTTGGGTTACGGTTTGGGTTAGGGTTAGGTTTAGGTTTTTGGTTAGGTTTAGGGTTAGGGTTAGGGTTTGGGTTAGGGTTAGGGTTAGCGTGAAGGTTATGTTTAGGCTATTGGTTAGGGTTAGGGTTTAGGGTTAGTATTAGGAATAGGTTTAGGGTTAGGGTTATTGTTAGGGTTTTGGTTCGTGTTTGGGTTAGGGTTAGGGTTCGAATTAGGGTTAGAGTTTGAGTTAGGTTTAAGTTTAGTGTTAGGGTTTGGGTTAGGGTTAGGGTTAGGATTAGAGTTTGGATTAGGGTTCGAGTTAGGCTTAGTTTTTGGGTTAGGGTTAGGGTTAGGATTAGATTAGTGTTAGGTTTAGGTTTAGGGTTTGGGTAAGGGTTAGGGTTAGGGTTAGGGTTAGGGTTTCGGTTAGGGTTAGGGTTAGCGTTAGGGTTATGTTTACAGTATTGGTTAGGGTTAGGGTTTAATGTTAGGTTTAGGAATAGGGTTAGGGTTAGGGTTAGGGTTAGGGTTATGGTTAGTCTTAGGAATAGGGATAGGGTTAGGGTTATTGTTAGGGTTTGGGTTACCATTTGAATTAGGGTTAGGTTTAGGTTTTGGGTTAGGGGTAGAATTAGGGTTAGAGTTTGAGTTAGGGTTAGGGTTAGGGTTAGGGTTAGGGATAGGGTTTGGGTTAGGGTTTGGGTTAGGGTTAGGGTTCGAGTTAGGGTTAGAGTTTGAGTTAGGGTTAGGGTTAGGGTTAGGGTTTGGGTTAGGGTTAGTGTTATATTTTGGGTTAATTTTCGCGTTAGGATAAGGGTTAGGGTTAGGGTAAGGGTTAGGGTTTGGGATAGGGTTAGGGTTAGGGTTTGAGTTAGGGTTAGGGTTAGGATTAGGGTTAGGGTTAGGGTTAGGGTTAGGGTTAGGGTTAGGGTTAGGGTTAGGATTAGAGTTAGGGTTAGGGTTAGGTTTTGGGTTAGTGTTAGGGTTAGGATTTGGGTTAGTGTTAGTGTTAGGGTTAGGGTTAGGGTTAGGGTTAGGGATAGGTTTAGGGTTAGGGTTAGGGTTAGGGTTTGGGTTTGGGTTAGGGTTAGGGTTAGGTTTAGATTTAGGTTTTTGGTTAGGTTTAGGGTTAGGGTTAGGGTTTGGGTTAGGGTTAGGGTTAGCGTGAAGGTTATGTTTAGGGTATTGGTTAGGGTTAGGGTTTAGGGTTAGTGTTAGGAATAGGGTTAGGGTTAGGGTTAGTGTTAGGGTTGAGGTTAGTGTTAGGAATAGGGTTAGGGTTGGGGTTATTGTTAGGGTTTGGGTTAGTGTTTATGATAGGGTTATGGTTCGAGTTAGGGTTAGAGTTTGAGTTAGGGTTAGGGTTAGGGTTAGGGTGTGGGTTAGGGTTTGGGTTAAGGTTAGGTTTAGCTTTAGGGTTAGGAATAGGATTAGGGTTAGGGTTTGGGTTAGGGTTAGGGTTAGGATTAGGGTTTGGGTTAGGGTTCGAGTTAGGGTTAGTTTTTGGGTTAGGGTTAGTGTTAGGATTAGGGTTAGGGTTAGGTTTAGGTTTAGGGTTTGGGTAAGGGTTAGGGTTTGGGTTATGGTTAGGGTTAGGGTTAGGGTTAGGGTTAGGGTTTGGTTTAGGGTTAGTGTTATTTTTTGGGTTAGGTTTATGGTTAGGATAAGGTTTAGGGTTAGGTTTAGGGTTAGGGTTATGGTTAGGGTTAGGGTTAGGGTTAGGGTTTGGGTTATCGTTAGTGTTAGTTTCTGGGGTAGGGTTAGGGTTAGGATTAGGGTTAAGGTTAGAGTTTGAGTTAGGGTTAGGGTTAGGGTTAGGGTTTGGGTTAGGGTTTGGGTTAAGGTTAGGGTTAGGATTTGGGTTAGTGTTAGGGTTAGGGTTAGTGTTAGGGTTAGGGTTTGGGTTACGGTTAGGGTTAGGGTTTAGGTTTAGGGTTAGGAATAGGATTAGGGTTAGAATTAGGGTTTGGGTTAGGGTTCGAGTTAGGGTTAGTTTTTGGGTTAGGGTTAGGTTTAGGTTTAGGGTTTGGGTAAGGGTTAGGGTTAGTGTTAGGGTTAGGGTTGGGTTAGGATTAGGGTTAGGTTTAGGTTTTGGGTTAGGGTTAGAGTTAGGGTTAGAGTTTGAGTTAGGGTTAGGTTTAGGGTTAGGGATAGGGTTTGGGTTAGGGTTTGGATTAGGGTTAGGGTTCGAGTTAGGGTTAGAGTTTGATTTAGGGTTAGGGTGAGGGTTAGGGTTTGGGTTAGGGTTTGGGTTAAGGTTAGGTTTAGGGTTAGGGTTAGGAATAGGTTTAGGGTTAGGGTTTGGGTTTAGTTACGGTTAGGATTAGGGTTTGGGTTAGGGTTCGAGTTAGGGTTAATTTTTGGGTTAGGGTTAGGGTTAGTATTAGGGTTAGGGTTAGGTTTAGGTTTAGGGTTTGGGTAAGGGTTAGGGTTTGGGTTAGGATTAGGGTTTGGGTTAGGGTTTGGGTTAAGGTTAGGTTTAGGGTTAATGTTAGGAATAGGGTTAGGGTTAGGGTTTGGTTTAGAGTTAGGGTTAGGGTTAGGGTTTGGGTTAGGGTTAGGGTTAGGGTTAGGGTTTGTGTTAGGGTTACGGTTAGCGCGGGGGGTTATGTTTAATGTATTGGTTAGGGTTAGGGTTTATTGTTAGGGTTAGGAATAGGGTTAGGGTTAGGGTTAGGGATAGGGTTAGTCTTAGGAATAGGGTTAGGGTTAGGGTTATTTTTACGGTTTGGGTTAGGCTTAGGTTTAGGTTTTGGGTTAGGGTTAGGGTTAGGGTTAGAGTTTGAGTTAGGCTTAGGGTTAGGGTTAGGGATAGGGTTTGGTTTAGGGTTTAGGGGTAGGGTTTGGGTTAGGGTTTTGGTTAAGGTTAGGTTTAGGGTTATGTTTAGGAATAGGGTTATGGTTAGGGTTTGGGTTAGGATTAGGGTTAGGATTAGGGTTTGGGTTAGGGTTAGGATTAGGATTTGGGTTAGGGTTAGGTTTTGGGTTAGGGTTAGGTTTAGGGTTAGGTTTACTTTTTGGGTTAGGGTTAGGGTTAGGTTTAGGATTACGGTTAGGATTAGTGTTAGGGTTAGGGTTTGGGTTAGAGTTAGGGTTTGATTAGCGTTTGGGTTAGGGTTAGGTTTACGGTTAGGGTTTGGGTTAAGGTTAGGGTTAGGGTTAGGGTTAGGAATAGGTTTAGGGTTAGGGTTAGGATTAGAGTTAGGGTTAGGGTTTTGGTTTGGTTTAGGCTTAGGGTTAGGGTTAGGGTTTGGTTTAGTGTTAGGGTTAGTGTTAGTGTTAGTGTTAGGATTTGGGTTAGGGTTAGGGGTAGGGTTAGGGTTAGGGTTTGGGTTATTGTTAGGGTTAGTTTTTGGGTTAGGGTTAGGGTTAGGATTAGGGTTAGGGTTAGATTTAGGGTTAGGGTTTGGGTTAGGGTTAGGGTTAGGGTTAGGGTTAGGGTTAGGGTTTGGGTTATTGTTAGGGTTAGTTTTTGGGTTAGGGTTAGGGTTAGGGTTAGGGTTAGGGTTAGATTTAGGGTTAGGGTTGGGGTTAGGGTTAGGGTTAGGGTTAGGGTTTGAGTTAGGGTTAGGTTTAGGGTTAGGGTTTGGGTTAGGGTTAGGGTTAGGGTTAGGGGTTGGGTTTGTGTTAGGGTTAGAGTTAGGGTTAGGATTAGGGTGAGGTTTACGGTTAGGATTAGGGTTAGGTTTAGGTTTTGGGTTAGGGTTAGGGTTAGGTTTAATGTTAGGGTTTTGATTAGGGTTAGGGTTAGGATTAGAGTTAGGTTTAGGGTTTTGGTTTGGGTTAATGTTAGGGTTAGGATTTGGGTTAGTGTTAGGGTTAGGGTTAGTGTTAGGGTTAGGGTTTGGGTTACGGTTAGGGTTAGGGTTAGGTTTAGGTTTTTGGTTAGGTTTAGGGTTAGGGGTAGGGTTTGGGTTAGGGTTAGGGCTAGCGTGAAGGCTAGGTTTAGGCTATTGGTTAGGGTTAGGGTTTAGGGTTAGTATTAGGAATAGGTTTAGGGTTAGGGTTATTGTTAGGGTTTTGGTTCGTGTTTGGGTTAGGGTTAGGGTTCGAATTAGGGTTAGAGTTTGAGTTAGGTTTAAGTTTAGTGTTAGGGTTTGGGTTAGGGTTAGGGTTAGGATTAGAGTTTGGATTAGGGTTCGAGTTAGGCTTAGTTTTTGGGTTAGGGTTAGGGTTAGGATTAGATTAGTGTTAGGTTTAGGTTTAGGGTTTGGGTAAGGGTTAGGGTTAGGGTTAGGGTTAGGGTTTCGGTTAGGGTTAGGGTTAGCGTTAGGGTTATGTTTACAGTATTGGTTAGGGTTAGGGTTTAATGTTAGGTTTAGGAATAGGGTTAGGGTTAGGGTTAGGGTTAGGGTTATGGTTAGTCTTAGGAATAGGGATAGGGTTAGGGTTATTGTTAGGGTTTGGGTTACCATTTGAATTAGGGTTAGGTTTAGGTTTTGGGTTAGGGTTAGAATTAGGGTTAGAGTTTGAGTTAGGGTTAGGGTTAGGGTTAGGGTTAGGGATAGGGTTTGGGTTAGGGTTTGGGTTAGGGTTAGGGTTCGAGTTAGGGTTAGAGTTTGAGTTAGGGTTAGGGTTAGGGTTAGGGTTTGGGTTAGGGTTAGTGTTATATTTTGGGTTAATTTTCGCGTTAGGATAAGGGTTAGGGTTAGGGTAAGGGTTAGGGTTTGGGATAGGGTTAGGGTTAGGGTTTGAGTTAGGGTTAGGGTTAGGATTAGGGTTAGGGTTAGGGTTAGGGTTAGGGTTAGGGTTAGGGTTAGGGTTAGGATTAGAGTTAGGGTTAGGGTTAGGTTTTGGGTTAGTGTTAGGGTTAGGATTTGGGTTAGTGTTAGTGTTAGGGTTAGGGTTAGGGTTAGGGTTAGGGATAGGTTTAGGGTTAGGGTTAGGGTTAGGGTTTGGGTTTGGGTTAGGGTTAGGGTTAGGTTTAGATTTAGGTTTTTGGTTAGGTTTAGGGTTAGGGTTAGGGTTTGGGTTAGGGTTAGGGTTAGCGTGAAGGTTATGTTTAGGGTATTGGTTAGGGTTAGGGTTTAGGGTTAGTGTTAGGAATAGGGTTAGGGTTAGGGTTAGTGTTAGGGTTGAGGTTAGTGTTAGGAATAGGGTTAGGGTTGGGGTTATTGTTAGGGTTTGGGTTAGTGTTTATGATAGGGTTATGGTTCGAGTTAGGGTTAGAGTTTGAGTTAGGGTTAGGGTTAGGGTTAGGGTGTGGGTTAGGGTTTGGGTTAAGGTTAGGTTTAGCTTTAGGGTTAGGAATAGGATTAGGGTTAGGGTTTGGGTTAGGGTTAGGGTTAGGATTAGGGTTTGGGTTAGGGTTCGAGTTAGGGTTAGTTTTTGGGTTAGGGTTAGTGTTAGGATTAGGGTTAGGGTTAGGTTTAGGTTTAGGGTTTGGGTAAGGGTTAGGGTTTGGGTTATGGTTAGGGTTAGGGTTAGGGTTAGGGTTAGGGTTTGGTTTAGGGTTAGTGTTATTTTTTGGGTTAGGTTTATGGTTAGGATAAGGTTTAGGGTTAGGTTTAGGGTTAGGGTTATGGTTAGGGTTAGGGTTAGGGTTAGGGTTTGGGTTATCGTTAGTGTTAGTTTCTGGGGTAGGGTTAGGGTTAGGATTAGGGTTAAGGTTAGAGTTTGAGTTAGGGTTAGGGTTAGGGTTAGGGTTTGGGTTAGGGTTTGGGTTAAGGTTAGGGTTAGGATTTGGGTTAGTGTTAGGGTTAGGGTTAGTGTTAGGGTTAGGGTTTGGGTTACGGTTAGGGTTAGGGTTTAGGTTTAGGGTTAGGAATAGGATTAGGGTTAGAATTAGGGTTTGGGTTAGGGTTCGAGTTAGGGTTAGTTTTTGGGTTAGGGTTAGGTTTAGGTTTAGGGTTTGGGTAAGGGTTAGGGTTAGGGTTAGGGTTAGGGTTGGGTTAGGATTAGGGTTAGGTTTAGGTTTTGGGTTAGGGTTAGAGTTAGGGTTAGAGTTTGAGTTAGGGTTAGGTTTAGGGTTAGGGATAGGGTTTGGGTTAGGGTTTGGATTAGGGTTAGGGTTCGAGTTAGGGTTAGAGTTTGATTTAGGGTTAGGGTGAGGGTTAGGGTTTGGGTTAGGGTTTGGGTTAAGGTTAGGTTTAGGGTTAGGGTTAGGAATAGGTTTAGGGTTAGGATTTGGGTTTAGTTACGGTTAGGATTAGGGTTTGGGTTAGGGTTCGAGTTAGGGTTAATTTTTGGGTTAGGGTTAGGGTTAGTATTAGGGTTAGGGTTAGGTTTAGGTTTAGGGTTTGGGTAAGGGTTAGGGTTTGGGTTAGGATTAGGGTTTGGGTTAGGGTTTGGGTTAAGGTTAGGTTTAGGGTTAATGTTAGGAATAGGGTTAGGGTTAGGGTTTGGTTTAGAGTTAGGGTTAGGGTTAGGGTTTGGGTTAGGGTTAGGGTTAGGGTTAGGGTTTGTGTTAGGGTTACGGTTAGCGCGGAGGGTTATGTTTAATGTATTGGTTAGGGTTAGGGTTTAATGTTAGGGTTAGGAATAGGGTTAGGGTTAGCGTTAGGGTTAGGTTTAGTCTTAGGAATAGGGTTAGGGTTAGGGTTATTTTTACGGTTTGGGTTAGGCTTAGGTTTAGGTTTTGGGTTAGGGTTAGGGTTAGGGTTAGAGTTTGAGTTAGGCTTAGGGTTAGGGTTAGGGATAGGGTTTGGTTTAGGGTTTAGGGGTAGGGTTTGGGTTAGGGTTTTGGTTAAGGTTAGGTTTAGGGTTATGTTTAGGAATAGGGTTATGGTTAGGGTTTGGGTTAGGATTAGGGTTAGGATTAGGGTTTGGGTTAGGGTTAGGATTAGGATTTGGGTTAGGGTTAGGTTTTGGGTTAGGGTTAGGTTTAGGGTTAGGTTTACTTTTTGGGTTAGGGTTAGGGTTAGGTTTAGGATTACGGTTAGGATTAGTGTTAGGGTTAGGGTTTGGGTTAGAGTTAGGGTTTGATTAGCGTTTGGGTTAGGGTTAGGTTTACGGTTAGGGTTTGGGTTAAGGTTAGGGTTAGGGTTAGGGTTAGGAATAGGTTTAGGGTTAGGGTTAGGATTAGAGTTAGGGTTAGGGTTTTGGTTTGGTTTAGGCTTAGGGTTAGGGTTAGGGTTTGGTTTAGTGTTAGGGTTAGTGTTAGTGTTAGTGTTAGGATTTGGGTTAGGGTTAGGGTTAGGGTTAGGGTTAGGGTTTGGGTTATTGTTAGGGTTAGTTTTTGGGTTAGGGTTAGGGTTAGGATTAGGGTTAGGGTTAGATTTAGGGTTAGGGTTTGGGTTAGGGTTAGGGTTAGGGTTAGGGTTAGGGTTAGGGTTTGGGTTATTGTTAGGGTTAGTTTTTGGGTTAGGGTTAGGGTTAGGGTTAGGGTTAGGGTTAGATTTAGGGTTAGGGTGGGGGTTAGGGTTAGGGTTAGGGTTAGGGTTTGAGTTAGGGTTAGGTTTAGGGTTAGGGTTTGGGTTAGGGTTAGGGTTAGGGTTAGGGGTTGGGTTTGTGTTAGGGTTAGAGTTAGGGTTAGGATTAGGGTGAGGTTTACGGTTAGGATTAGGGTTAGGTTTAGGTTTTGGGTTAGGGTTAGGGTTAGGTTTAATGTTAGGGTTTTGATTAGGGTTAGGGTTAGGATTAGAGTTAGGTTTAGGGTTTTGGTTTGGGTTAATGTTAGGGTTAGGATTTGGGTTAGTATTAGGGTTAGGGTTAGTGTTAGGGTTAGGGTTTGGGTTACGGTTAGGGTTAGGGTTAGGTTTAGGTTTTTGGTTAGGTTTAGGGTTAGGGTTAGGGTTTGGGTTAGGGTTAGGGTTAGCGTGAAGGTTATGTTTAGGCTATTGGTTAGGGTTAGGGTTTAGGGTTAGTATTAGGAATAGGTTTAGGGTTAGGGTTATTGTTAGGGTTTTGGTTCGTGTTTGGGTTAGGGTTAGGGTTCGAATTAGGGTTAGAGTTTGAGTTAGGTTTAAGTTTAGTGTTAGGGTTTGGGTTAGGGTTAGGGTTAGGATTAGAGTTTGGATTAGGGTTCGAGTTAGGCTTAGTTTTTGGGTTAGGGTTAGGGTTAGGATTAGATTAGTGTTAGGTTTAGGTTTAGGGTTTGGGTAAGGGTTAGGGTTAGGGTTAGGGTTAGGGTTTCGGTTAGGGTTAGGGTTAGCGTTAGGGTTATGTTTACAGTATTGGTTAGGGTTAGGGTTTAATGTTAGGTTTAGGAATAGGGTTAGGGTTAGGGTTAGGGTTAGGGTTATGGTTAGTCTTAGGAATAGGGATAGGGTTAGGGTTATTGTTAGGGTTTGGGTTACCATTTGAATTAGGGTTAGGTTTAGGTTTTGGGTTAGGGTAAGAATTAGGGTTAGAGTTTGAGTTAGGGTTAGGGTTAGGGTTAGGGTTAGGGATAGGGTTTGGGTTAGGGTTTGGGTTAGGGTTAGGGTTCGAGTTAGGGTTAGAGTTTGAGTTAGGGTTAGGGTTAGGGTTAGGGTTTGGGTTAGGGTTTGGTTTAAGTTTAGGTTTAGGGTTAGGGTTAGGAATAGGGTTAGGGTTAGGGTTTGGGTTAGGGTTAGGGTTAGGATTAGGCTTTGGGTTAGGGTTCGAGTTAGGGTTAGTTTTTGGGTTAGGGTTAGGGTTAGGATTAGGGTTAGGGTTAGGTTTAGGTTTAGGGTTTGGGTAAGGGTTAGGGTTTGGGTTAGGGTTAGGGTTTGGGTTAGGGTTTGGGTTAAGGTTAGGTTTAGGGTTAATGTTAGGAATAGGGTTAGGGTTAGGGTTTGGGTTAGGGTTAGGGTTAGGTTTAGTCTTAGGAATAGGGTTAGGGTTAGGGTTATTGTTAGGGTTTGGGTTAGGGTTTGAATTAGGCTTAGGTTTAGGTTTTGGGTTAGGGTTAGATTTAGGGTTAGAGTTTGAGTTAGGGTTAGGGATAGGGTTAGGGATAGGGTTTGGGTTAGGGTTTAGGGTTATGGTTTGGGTTAGGGTTTGGGTTAAGGTTAGGTTTACGGTTATGGTTAGGAATAGGGTTATGGTTAGGGTTTGGGTTAGAGTTAGGTTTAGGATTAGGGTTTGGGTTAAGGTTCGGGTTAGGGTTAGTTTTAGGGTTAGGGTTAGGGTTAGGATTAGGGTTAGGGTTAGGTTTAAGTTTAGGGTTTGGGTAAGGGTTAGGGTTTGGGTTAGGGTTAGGGTTAGGGTTAGGGTTAGGGTTTGTTTTAGGGTTAGTGTTCTTTTTTGTGTTAGGTTTAGGGTTAGGATAAGGGTTAGGGTTAGGTTTAGGGTTAGGGTTTGAGTTAGGCTTAGGGTTAGGGTTAGGGTTAGGGTTAGGGTTAGGGTTAGGGTTAGGATTAGAGAAAGGTTAGGGTTTTGGTTTGGTTTAGGGTTCGGGTTAGGGTTTGGGTTAGTGTTAGGCTTAGTGTTAGTGTTAGTGTTAGAGTTTGTGTTAGGGTTAGGGTTAGGGTTAGGGTTAGGGGTTGGGTTTGTGTTAGGGTTAGGGTTAGGGTTAGGATTAGGGTTAGGGTTAGGGTTAGGATTAGGGTTAGGTTTAGGTTTTGGGTTAGGGTTAGGGTTAGGTTTAATGTTAGGGTTTTGATAAGGGTTAGGGTTAGGATTAGAGTTAGATTTAGGGCGTTGGTTTGGGTTAATGTTAGGGTTAGGATTTGGGTTAGTGTTAGGGTTAGGGTTAGTGTTAGGTTTTGGGTTTGGGTTAGGGTTAGGTTTAGGGTTAGGTTTAGGTTTTTGGTTAGGTTTAGGGTTAGGGTTAGGGTTTGGCTTAGGGTTAGGGTTAGCGTGAAGGTTATGTTTAGGGTATTGGTTAGGGTTAGGGTTTAGGGTTAGTGTTAGGAATAGCGTTAGGGTTAGGGTTAGGGTTAGGGTTAAGGTTAAGGTTAGTGTTAGGAATAGGGTTAGGGTTAGGGGTATTGTTAGGATTTGGGTTAGTGGTTGGGTTAGGGTTAGGTTTAGGCTTAGGGATAGGGTTTGGGTTAGGGTTTGGGTTAGGGTTAGGGTTCGAGTTAGGGTTAGAGTTTGATTTAGGGTTAGGGTTAGTGTTAGGGTTTGGGTTAGGGTTTGGGTTAAGGTTAGGTTTAGGGTTAGGTTTAGGAATAGGTTTAGGATTAGGGTTTGGGTTAGGGTTAGGGTTAGGATTAGGGTTTGGGTTAGGGTTCGAGTTAGGGTTAATTTTTGGGTTAGGGTTAGTGTTAGGATTAGGGTTAGGGTTAGGTTTAGGTTTAGGGTTTGGGTAAGGGTTAGGGTTTGGGTTAGGGTTAGGGTTAGGGTTAGGGTTAGGGTTATGGTTAGGGTTTGTGTTAGGGTTAGGGTTAGCGCGGAGAGTTATGTTTAGGGTATTGGTTAGGGTTAGGGTTTAATGTTAGGGTTAGGAATAGGGTTAGGGTTAGCGTTAGGGTTAGGTTTAGTCTTAGGAATAGGGTTAGGGTTAGGGTTATTGTTAGGGTTTGGGTTAGGCTTAGGTTTAGGTTTTGGGTTAGGGTTAGGGTTAGGGTTAGATTTTGAGTTAGGGTTAGGGTTAGGGTTAGGGATAGGGTTTGGGTTAGGGTTTAGGGTTAGGGTTTGCGTTAGGGTTTGGGTTAAGGTTAGGTTTAGGCTTATGTTTAGGAATAGGGTTATGGTTAGGGTTTGGGTTAGGGTTAGGGTTAGGATTAGGGTTTGGGTTAGGGTTAGGATTAGGATTTGGGTTAGGGTTAGGTTTTGGGTTAGGGTTAGGTTTAGGGTTCGGTTTACTTTTTGGGTAAGGGTTAGGGTTAGGTTTAGGATTACGGTTAGGGTTAGTGTTAGGGTTAGGGTTTGGGTTAGAGTTAGGTTTTGATTAGGGTTTGGGTTAGGGTTAGGTTTACGGTTAGGGTTTGGGTTAAGGTTAGGTTTAGGGTTAGGATTAGGAATAGGGTTAGGGTTAGGGTTAGAGTTACGGTTAGGGTTAGGAATAGGTTTAGGGTTAGGGTTAGGATTAGAGTTAGGGTTAGGGTTTTGGTTTGGTTTAGGGTTTTGGTTTGGTTTAGGGTTTGGGTTAGTGTTAGGGTTAGTGTTACTGTTAGTGTTAGGGTTTGGGTTAGGGTTAGGGTTAGGGTTAGGGTTTGGGTTATTGTTAGGGTTAGTTTTTGGGTTAGGGTTAGGGTTAGGATTAGAGTTTGGGTTAGGGTTCGAGTTAGGCTTAGTTTTTGGGTTAGTGTTAGGGTTAGGATTAGATTAGTGTTAGGTTTAGGTTTAGGGTTTGGGTAAGGGTTAGGGTTAGGGTTAGGGTTTCGGTTAGGGTTAGGGTTAGCGTTAGGGTTATGTTTACAGTATTGGTTAGGGTTAGGGTTTAATGTTAGGTTTCGCAATAGGGTTAGGGTTAGGGTTAGGGTTAGGGTTAGGGTTAGGGTTAGTCTTAGGAATAGGGATAGGGTTAGGGTTATTGTTAGGGTTTGGGTTAGCATTTGAATTAGGGTTAGGTTTAGGTTTTGGGGTAAGGTTAGGTTTAGGGTTAGAGTTTGAGTTAGGGTTAGGGTTAGGGTTAGGGTTTGGGTTGGGGTTTGGTTTAGGTTTAGGTTTAGGGTTAGGGTTAGGAATAGGGTTAGGGTTAGGGTTTGCGTTAGGGTTAGGGTTAGGATTAGGGTTTGGTTTAGGGTTCGAGTTAGGGTTAGTTTTTGGGTTAGGGTTAGGGTTAGGATTAGGGTTAGGGTTAGGTTTAGGTTTAGGGTTGGGGTAAGGGTTGGGGTTTGGGTTAGGGTTAGGGTTTGGGTTAGGGTTTGGGTTAAGGTTAGGTTTAGGGTTAATGTTAGGAATAGGGTTAGGGTTAGGGTTTGGGTTAGGGTTAGGGTTAGGTTTAGTCTTAGGAATAGGGTTAGGGTTAGGGTTATTGTTAGGGTTTGGGTTAGGGTTTGAATTAGGCTTAGGTTTAGGTTTTGAGTTAGGGTTAGAGTTAGGGTTAGAGTTTGAGTTAGGGTTAGGGTTAGGGTTAGGGATAGGGTTTGGGTTAGGGTTTAGGGTTAGGGTTTGGGTTAGGGTTTGGGTTAAGGTTAGGTTTAGGGTTATGGTTAGGAATAGGTTTATGGTTAGGGGTTGGGTTAGAGTTAGGGTTAGGATTAGGGTTTGGGTTAAGGTTCGGGTTAGGGTTAGTTTTAGGGTTAGGGTTAGGGTTAGGATTAGGGTTAGGGTTAGGTTTAGGTTTAGGGTTTGGGTAAGGGTTAGGGTTTGGGTTAGGGTTAGGGTTAGGGTTAGGGTTAGGGTTTGGATTAGGGTTAGTGTTATATTTTGGGTTAACTTTCGGGTTAGGATAAGGGTTAGGGTTAGGGTTAGGGTTAGGGTTAGTGTTTGGGATAGGGTTAGGGTTGGGTTTGAGTTAGGGTTAGGGGTAGGGTTAGGGTTAGGTTTAGGGTTAGGGTTAGGGTTAGTGTGAGGGTTTGAGTTAGGGTTAGGGTTAGGTTTTGGGTTAGTGTTAGGGTTAGTGTTAGTGTTAGTGTTAGTGTTTGGGTTAGGGTTAGGGTTAGGGTTAGGGTTTGGGTTATCGTTAGGGTTAGTTTTTGGCTTAGGGTTAGGGTTAGGATTAGGGTTAGGGTTAGGGTTAGGGTTAGGGTTAGGGTTAGGGTTAGGATTAGGGTTAGGTTTAGGTTTTGTGTTAGGGTTAGGGTTAGGTTTAATGTTAGGGTTTTGATTAGGGTTAGGGTTAGGATTAGAGTTAGATTTAGGGCTTTGGTTTGGGTTAATGTTAGGGTTAGGATTTGGGTTAGTGTTAGTGTTACGGTTAGTGTTAGGGTTAGGGTTAGGGTTAGGGTTAGGGTTAGGGTTAGGTTTAGGTTTTTGGTTAGGTTTAGGGTTAGTGTTAGGGTTTGGGTTAGGGTTAGGGTTAGCGTGAACGTTATGTTTGGGGTATTGGATAGGGTTAGGGTTTAGGGTTAGTGTTAGGAATAGGGTTAGGGTTAGGGTTAGGGTTAGGGTTAAGGTTAGTGTTAGGAATAGGGTTAGGGTTAGGGTTATTTTTAGGGTTTGGGTTAGTGTTTGGGTTAGGGTTATGGTTCGAGTTAGGGTTAGAGTTTGAGTTAGGGTTAGGGTTAGGGTTAGGGTGTGGGTTAGGGTTTGGGTTAAGGTTAGGTTTAGGTTTAGGGTTAGGAATAGGATTAGGGTTAGGGTTTGGGTTAGGGTTAGGGTTAGGATTGGGGTTTGGGTTAGGGTTCGAGTTAGGGTTAGTTTTTGGGTTAGGGTTAGGGTTAGGATTAGGGTTAGGGTTAGGTTTAGGTTTAGGGTTTGGGTAAGGGTTAGGGTTTGGGTTAGGGTTAGGGTTTGGGTTAGGGTTTGGGTTAAGGTTAGGTTTAGGGTTAATGTTAGGAATAGGGTTAGGGTTAGGGTTAGGGTTTGGGTTAGGGTTAGGGTTAGGTTTAGTCTTAGGAATAGGGTTAGGGTTAGGGTTATTGTTAGGGTTTGGGTTAGGGTTTGAATTAGGCTTAGGTTTAGGTTTTGAGTTAGGGTTAGAGTTAGGGTTAGAGTTTGAGTTAGGGTTAGGGTTAGGGTTAGGGATAGGGTTTGGGTTAGGGTTTAGGGTTAGGGTTTGGGTTAGGGTTTGGGTTAAGGTTAGGTTTAGGGTTATGGTTAGGAATAGGTTTATGGTTAGGGTTTGGGTTAGAGTTAGGGTTAGGATTAGGGTTTGGGTTAAGGTTCGGGTTAGGGTTAGTTTTAGGGTTAGGGTTAGGGTTAGGATTAGGGTTAGGGTTAGGTTTAGGTTTAGGGTTTGGGTAAGGGTTAGGGTTTGGGTTAGGGTTAGGGTTAGGGTTAGGGTTAGGGTTTGGTTTAGGGTTAGTGTTATATTTTGGGTTAACTTTCGGGTTAGGATAAGGGTTAGGGTTAGGGTTAGTGTTTGGGATAGGGTTAGGGTTGGGTTTGAGTTAGGGTTAGGGTTAGGGTTAGGGTTAGGTTTAGGGTTAGGGTTAGGGTTAGGGTTAGGATTTGAGTTAGGGTTAGGGTTAGGTTTTGGGTTAGTGTTAGGGTTAGTGTTAGTGTTAGTGTTAGTGTTTGGGTTAGGGTTAGGGTTAGGGTTAGGGTTTGGGTTATCGTTAGGGTTAGGGTTAGTTTTTGGCTTAGGGTTAGGGTTAGGATTAGGGTTAGGGTTAGGGTTAGGGTTAGGGTTAGGGTTAGGGTTAGGGTTAGGATTAGGGTTAGGTTTAGGTTTTGTGTTAGGGTTAGGGTTAGGTTTAATGTTAGGGTTTTGATTAGGGTTAGGGTTAGGATTAGAGTTAGATTTAGGGCTTTGGTTTGGGTTAATGTTAGGGTTAGGATTTGGGTTAGTGTTAGTGTTACGGTTAGTGTTAGGGTTTGGGTTTGGGTTAGGGTTAGGGTTAGGGTTAGGTTTAGGTTTTTGGTTAGGTTTAGGGTTAGTGTTAGGGTTTGGGTTAGGGTTAGGGTTAGCGTGAACGTTATGTTTGGGGTATTGGTTAGGGTTAGGGTTTAGGGTTAGTGTTAGGAATAGGGTTAGGGTTAGGGTCAGGGTTAGGGTTAAGGTTAGTGTTAGGAATAGGGTTAGGGTTAGGGTTATTTTTAGGGTTTGGGTTAGTGTTTGGGTTAGGGTTATGGTTCGAGTTAGGGTTAGAGTTTGAGTTAGGGTTAGGGTTAGGTTTAGGGTGTGGGTTAGGGTTTGGGTTAAGGTTAGGTTTAGGTTTAGGGTTAGGAATAGGATTAGGGTTAGGGTTTGGGATAGGGTTAGGGTTAGGATTGGGGTTTGGGTTAGGGTTCGAGTTAGGGTTAGGTTTTGGGTTAGGGTTAGGGTTAGGATTAGGGTTAGGGTTATGTTTAGGTTTAGGGTTGGGTAAGAGTTAGGGTTTGCGTTAGGGTTAGGGTTAGGGTTAGGGTTAGGGTTAGGGTTAGGGTTTGGTTTAGGGTTAGTGTTATTTTTTGGGTTAGGTTTATGGTTAGAATAAGGGTTAGGGTTAGGGTTATCGTTAGGGTTAGGGTTAGGGTTAGGGTTTCGGTTATCGTTAGTGTTAGTTTCTGGGTTAAGGTTAGGGTTAGGATTAGGGTTTGGGTTAGGGTTAGAGTTAGGGTTAGGATTAGGGTTAGGGTTAGGGTTAGGTTTAGGTTTAGGGTTTGGGTAAGTGTTAGGGTTTCGGTTAGGTTTAGGTTTAGGGTTAGGGTTTGTTTTAGGGTTAGTGTTATTTTTTGTGTTAGGTTTAGGGTTAGGATAAGGGTTAGGGCTAGTTTTAGGGTTAGGGTTTGAGTTAGGGTTAGGGTTAGGGTTAGGCTTAGGGTTAGGGTTAGGGTTAGGGTTAGGATTAGAGAAAGGGTTAGGGTTTTGGTTTGGTTTAGGGTTCGGGTTAGGGTTTGGGCTAGTGTTAGGCTTAGTGTTAGTGTTAGTGTTAGGGTTTGGGTTAGGGTTAGGTTTAGGGTTAGGGTTAGGGGTTGGGTTTGTGTTAGGGTTAGGGTTAGGGTTAGGATTAGGGTTACTGTTAGGGTTAGGATTAGGGTTAGGTTTAGGTTTTGGGTTAGGTTTAGGGTTAGGTTTAATGTTAGGGTTTTGGTAAGGGTTAGGGTTAGGATTAGAGTTAGATTTAGGGCTTTGGTTTGGGTTAATGTTAGGGTTAGGATTTGGGTTAGTGTTAGGGTTAGGGTTAGTGTTAGGTTTTGAGTTTGGGTTAGGGTTAGGTTTAGGGTTAGGTTTAGGTTTTTGGTTAGGTTTGGGTTAGGGTTAGGGTTTGGGTTAGGGTTAGGGTTAGCGTGAAGGTTAGGTTTAGGGTATTGGTTAGGGTTAGGGTTTAGGGTTAGTGTTAGGACTGGGGTTAGGGTTAGGGTTAGGGTTAGGGTTAAGGTTAGTGTTAGGAATAGGGTTAGGGTGAGGGTTATTGTTAGGGTTTGGGTTAGTGTTTGGGTTAGGGTTAGGGTTCGAGTTAGGGTTAGAGTTTGAGTTAGGGTTAGGGTTAGGCTTAGGGTTTGGGTTAGGTTTTGGTTAAAGTTAGGTTTAGGTTTAGGGTTAGGAATAGGGTTAGGGTTAGAATTAGTGTTTGGGTTAGGGTTCGAGTTAGGGTTAGTTTTTGGGTTAGGGTTAGGTTTAGGATTAGGGTTAGGGTTAGGTTTAAGTTTAGGGTTTGGGTAAGGGTTAGGGTTAGGGTTAGGGTTAGGGTTGGGATTAGGATTAGGGTTAGGTTTAGGTTTTGGTTTAGGGTTAGGGTTAGGTTTAATGTTAGGGTTTTGATTAGGGTTAGGGTTAGGATTAGAGTTAGGGTTTGGGTTTCGTTAGGGTTAGGGTTAGGGTTAGGTTTAGGTTTTTGGTTACGTTTAGGGTTAGGGTTAGGGTTTGGGTTAGGGTTAGGGATAGCGTGAAGGTTATGTTTAGGGTATTGGTTAGGGTTATGGTTTAGGGTTAGTGTTAGGAATAGGGTTAGGGTTAGGGTTAGGGTTAGGGTTGGCTTAGGAATAGGGTTAGGGTTAGGGTTATTGTTAGGGTTTGGGTTAGGGTTTGGATTAGGGTTAGGTTTAGATTTTGGGTTAGGGTTAGAGTTAGGGTTAGAGTTTGAGTTAGGGTTAGGTTTAGGGTTAGGGATAGGGTTTGGGTTAGGGTTTAGGGTTAGGGTTTGGGTTAGGGTTTGGGTTAAGATTAGGTTTAGGGTTATGTTTAGGAATAGGGTTATGGTTAGGGTTTGGGTTAGGGTTAGGATTAGGGTTTGGGTTAGGGTTAGGATTAGGATTTGGGTTAGGGTTAGGTTTTGGGTTAGGGTTAGGTTTAGGGTTAGGTTTACTTTTTGGGTTAGGGTTAGGGTTAGGTTTAGGATTACGGTTAGGGTTAGTGTTAGGGTTAGGGTTTGGGATAGAGTTAGGGTTTGATTAGGGTTTGGGTTAGGGTTAGGTTTACGGTTAGGGTTTGGGTTAAGGTTAGGGTTAGGGTTAGGGTTAGGAATAGGGTTAGGGTTAGGGTTAGAGTTACGGTTAGGATTAGGAATAGGTTTAGGGTTAGGGTTAGGATTAGAGTTAGGGTTAGGGTTTTGGTTTGGTTTAGGGTTAGGGTTAGGGTTTGGGTTAGTGTTAGGGTTAGTGTTAGTCTTAGTGTAAGGGTTTGGGTTAGGGTTAGGGTTAGGGTTAGGGTTAGGGTTTGGGTTATTGTTAGGGTTAGTTTTTGGTTTAGGGTTAGGGTTAGTATTAGGGTTAGGGTTAGATTTAGGGTTAGGGTTTGGGTTAGGGTTAGGGTTAGGTTTAGGGTTTGAGTTAGGGTTAGGTTTAGGGTTAGGGTTTGGGTTAGGGTTAGGGGTTGGGTTTGTGTTAGGGTTAGAGTTAGGGTTAGGATTAGGGTTAGCTATAGGGTTAGGATTAGGGTTAGGTTTAGGTTTTGGGTTAGGGTTAGGGTTAGGTTTAATGTTACGGTTTTGATTAGGGTTAGGGTTAGGATTAGAGTTAGGTTTAGGGTTTTGGTTTGGGTTAATGTTAGGGTTAGGATTTGGGTTACTGTTAGGGTTAGGGTTAGTGTTAGGGTTAGGGTTTGGGTTACGGTTAGGGTTAGGTTTAGGTTTAGGTTTTTGGTTAGGTTTAGGGTTAGGCTTAGGGTTTGGGTTAGGGTTAGGGTTAGCGTGAAGGTTATGTTTAGGCTATTGGTTAGGGTTAGGGTTTAGGGTTAGGGTTAGGAATAGGTTTAGGGTTAGGGTTAGGGTTAGAGTTAGTGTTAGGAATAGTGTTAGGGTTAGGGTTATTGTTAGGGTTTGGGTTTGTGTTTGGGTTAGGGTTAGGGTTAGGGTTTGGGTTAGGGTTAGGGTTAGGATTAGAGTTTGGGTTAGGGTTCGAGTTAGGCTTAGTTTTTGGGTTAGGGTTAGGGTTAGGATTAGATTAGGGTTAGGTTTAGGTTTAGAGTTTGGGTAAGGGTTAGGGTTAGGGTTAGGGTTAGGGTTTCGGTTAGGGTTAGGATTAGCGTTAGGGTTATGTTTACAGTATTGGTTAGGGTTAGGGTTTAATGTTAGGTTTAGGAATAGGGTTAGGGTTAGGGTTAGGGTTAGGGTTAGGGTTAGTCTTAGGAATAGGGATAGGGTTAGGGTTATTGTTAGGGTTTGGGTTAGCGTTTGAATTAGGGTTAGGTTTAGGTTTTGGGTTAGGGTTAGAATTAGGGTTAGAGTTTGAGTTAGGGTTAGGGTTAGGTTTAGGGATAGGGTTTGGGTTAGGGTTAGGGTTAGGATTAGGGTTTGGGTTAGGGTTCGAGTTAGGGTTAGTTTTTGGGTTAGTGTTAGGGTTAGGATTAAGGTTAGGGTTAGGTTTAGGTTTAGGGTTTGGGTAAGGGTTAGGGTTTGGGTTAGGGTTAGGGTTTGGGTTAGGGTTTGGGTTAAGGTTAGGTTTAGGGTTAATGTTAGGAATAGCGTTAGGGTTAGGGTTTGGGTTAGGGTTAGGGTTAGGATTAGGGTTTGGGTTAGGGTTCGAGTTAGGGTTAATTTTTGGGTTAGAGTTAGGGTTAGGGTTAGGGTTTGGTTTAGGGTTAGGGTTAGGGTTAGGGTTTGTGTTAGGGTTAGGGTTAGCGTGGAGGGTTATGTTTTGGGTATTGGTTAGGGTTAGGGTTAGGGTTAGGGTTAGGGTTAGTGTTAGTGTTTGTGTTAGGGTTTGGGTTAGGGTTAGGGTTAGGGTTAGGGTTTGGGTTATTGTTGGGTTAGTTTTTGGGTTAGGGTTAGGGTTAGGATTAGGGTTAGGGTTAGATTTAGGGTTAGGGATTGGGTTAGGTTTAGGGTTAGGGTTAAGGTTTGAGTTAGGGTTAGGTTTAGGGTTAGGGTTTGGGTTAGGGTTAGGGTTAGGGTTAGGGGTTGGGTTTGTGTTAGGGTTAGAGTTAGGGTTAGGATTAGGGTTAGCTTTAGGGTTAGGATTAGGGTTAGGTTTAGGTTTTGGGTTAGGGTTAGGGTTAGGTTTAATGTTAGGGTTTTGATTAGGTTTAGGGTTAGGATTAGAGTTAGGTTTAGGGTTTTGGTTTGGGTTAATGTTAGGGTTAGGATTTGGGTTAGTGTTAGGGTTAGGGTTAGTGTTAGGGTTAGGGTTTGGGTTACGGTTAGGGTTAGGGTTAGGTTTAGGTTTTTGGTTAGGTTTAGGGTTAGGGTTAGGGTTTGGGTTAGGGTTAGGATTAGCGTGAAGGTTATATTTAGGCTATTGGTTAGGGTTAGGGTTAGGGTTAGGGTTAGTCTTAGGAATAGGGATAGGGTTAGGGTTATTGTTACGGTTTGGGTTAGCGTTTGAATTAGGGTTAGGTTTAGGTTTTGGGTTAGGGTTAGAATTAGGGTTAGATTTGAGTTAGGGTTAGGGTTAGGGTTAGGGATAGGGTTTGGGTTAGGGTTTAGGGTTAGGGTTTGGGTTAGGGTTTGGGATAAGGTTAGGTTTAGGGTTATGGTTAGGAATAGGGTTATGGTTAGTGTTTGGGTAAGGGTTAGGGTATAGGATTAGGGTTTGGGTTAAGGTTCGGGTTAGGGTTAGTTTTTGGGTTAGGGTTAGGATTTGGGTTAGGGTAAGGTTTAGGTTTGGGGTTTGGGTAAGGGTTAGGGTTTGGGTTAGGGTTACGGTTAGGGTTAGGGTTAGGGTTTGGTTTAGGGTTAGTGTTATATTTTGGGTTAGGTTTAGGGTCAGGATAAGGGTTAGGGTTAGGGTTAGGGTTAGGGTTTGGGTTAGGGTTAGGGATAGTGTTTGAGTTAGAGTTAGGGTTAGGGTTAGGGTTAGGGTTAGGATTAGGTTTAGGGTTAGGGTTAGGTTTAGGTTTAGGGTTTGGGTAAGGGTTAGGGTTTGGGTTAGGTTTAGGGTTAGGGTTAGGGTTAGGGTTTGGTTTAGGGTTAGTGTTATTTTTTGTGTTAGGTTTAGGGTTAGGGTTAGGGTTAGGGTTAGGGTTTGGGTTAGGGTTAGGGTTAGTGTTTGAGTTAGGGTTTGGTTTAGGGTTAGTGTTATTTTTTGGGTTAGATTTAGGGTTAGGATAAGGGTTAGGGTTAGGTTTAGGGTTAGGGTTTGGGTTAGGGTTAGGGTTAGTGTTTGAGTTACGGTTAGGGTTAGGGTTAGGGTTAGGATTTGGGTTAGGATTTGGGTTAGCTTTAGGGTTTGGGTAAGGGTTAGGGTTTGGGTTAGGGTTAGGGTTAGGGTTAGGGTTAGGGTTAGGGTTAGGGTTAGGGTTTGGTTTAGGGTTAGTGTTATATTTTGGGTTAGGTTAAGGGTTAGGATAAGGGTTAGGGTTAGGGTTAGGGTTAGGGTTTGGGTTAGGGTTAGGGTTAGGGTTTGAGTTAGGGTTAGGGTTAGGGTTAGGGTTAGGATTAGGGTTAGGGTTAGGGTTAGGTTTAGTTTTAGCGTGTGGGTAAGGGTTAGGGTTTGGGTTAGTTTTAGTGTTAAGGTTAGGGTTAGGGTTTGGTTTAGGGTTAGTGTTATTTTTTGTGTTAGGTTTAGGGTTAGGATAAGGGTTAGGGTTAGGTTTAGGGTTAGGGTTTGAGTTAGGGTTAGGGTTAGGGTTAGGGTTAGGGTTAGGGTTAGGGTTAGAGTTAGGGTTAGGGTTTTGATTTGGTTTAGGGTTAGGGTTAGGGTTTTTGTTAGTGTTAGGGTTAGTGTTAGTGTTAGTGTTAGGGTTTGGGTTAGGGTTAGGGTTAGGGTTAGGATTAGGGTTTGGGTTATTGTTAGGGTTAGTTTTTGGGTTAGGGTTAGTGTTAGGATTATGGTTAGGGTTAGATTTAGGGTTAGGGTTTGGGTTAGGGTTCTGGTTAGGTTTTGAGTTAGGGTTAGGTTTAGGGTTAGTGTTTGGGTTAGGGTTAGGTTTAGGGTTAGAGGTTGGGTTTGTGTTAGGGTTAGGGTTAGGGTTAGGATTAGGGTTAGGGTTAGGGTTAGGATTAGGGTTAGGTTTAGGGTTTTGGTTTGGATTAATGTTAGGGTTAGGATTTTGGTTAGTGTTAGGGTTATGGTTAGTGTTAGGGTTAGGGTTTGGGTTAGGTTTAGGGTTAGGGTTAGGTTTTGGTTTTTGGTTAGGTTTAGGGTTAGGGTTAGGGTTTGGGTTATTGTTAGCGTTAGCCTGAAGCTTATGCTTAGCGTATTGCTTAGGGATTGGTTAGGAATAGGGTTAGTGTTAGGGTTAGGGCTACGGCTAGGGTTAGGGCTACTGCTAGGAATAGTGTTAGTGTTATTGTTAGGGTTTGGGTTAGTGTTTGGGTTAGGTTTAGGGTTCGAGTTAGGTTTAGAGTTTGATTTAGGGTTAAGTTTAGGGTTAGGGTTAGGGTTAGGATTAGATTAGGGTTAGGTTTAGGTTTAGGGTTTCGGTAAGGGTTAGGGTTAGGGTTAGGGTTTGGTTTAGGGTTAGTGTTAGGATTAGGGTTTGGGTTAGGGTTTGAGTTAGGGTTTTTTTTTGTTAGGGTTAGGGTTAGGTTTAGATTAGGGTTAGGTTTAGGTTTAGGGTTTGGGTAAGGGTTAGGGTTAGGGTTAGGGTTTGGGTTTGGTTTAGGGTTAGTGTTATTTTTTGGGTTAGGTTTAGGGTTAGCATAAGGGTTAGGGTTATGTTTAGGGTTAGGGTTTGGGTTAGGGTTAGGGTTAGTGTTTGAGTTAGGGTTAGGGTTAGGGTTAGGATTTGGGTTAGGATTTGGGTTAGGGTTAGGGTTAGGGTTAGGGTTAGGGTTAGAGTTAGGGTTTGGTTAGGGTTAGGGTTAGGGTTAGGGTTAGGGTTAGGGTTAGGGTTTGGTTTAGGGTTTGGGTTAAGGTTAGGTTTAGGGTTAATGTTAGGAATAGGGTTAGGGTTAGGGTTTGGGTTAGGGTTAGGGTTAGGATTAGGGTTTGTGTTAGGGTTCGAGTTAGGGTTAGTTTTTGGGTTAGGTTTAGGTTTAGGGTTAGGGTTTTTGTTAGGGTTTGCGTTAGGGTTAGCGTTTGGGTTAGGGTTAGGATTAGGGTGAGGGTTATGTTTAGGGTATTCGTTAGGGTTAGGGTTTAGGGTTAGGGTTAGGAATAGAGTTAGGGTTAGGGATAGAGTTAGGGTTAGTGTTAGGAATAGGGTTAGGGTTAGGGTTATTGTTAGGGTGTGGGTTAGGGTTTGGATTAGGGTTAGGTTTAGGTTTTGGGTTAGGGTTAGAGTTAGGGTTAGAGTTTGAGTTAGGGTTAGGGTAAGGGTTAGGGATAGGGTTTGGGTTAGGGTTTAGGGTTAGGGTTTGGTTTAGGGTTTGGGTTAAGGTTAGGTTTAGGGTTATGGTTAGGAATAGGGTTAGGGTTAGGGTTTGGGTTAGGGTTAGGGTTAGGATTAGGGTTAGGGTTAGATTTAGGGTTAGGGTTTGAGTTAGGGTTAGGGTTAGGTTTAGGGTTTGAGTTAGGGTTAGGTTTAGGGTTAGGGTTTGGGTTATGGTTAGGGTTAGGGTTAGGGGTTGGGTTTGTGTTAGGGTTAGAGTTAGGGTTAGAGTTAGGGTTAGGATTAGGGTTTGGGTTAGGGTTAGGATTAGGGTTAGGTTTAGGTTTTGGGTTAGGGTTAGGGTGAGGTTTAATGTTAGGGTGTTGATTAGGGTTAGTGTTAGAATTAGAGTTAGGTTTAGGGTTTTGGTTTGGGTTAATGTTAGGGTTAGGATTTGGGTTAGTGTTAGGGTTAGGGTTAGTGTTAGGGTTAGGGTTTGGGTTAGGGTTAGGGTTAGGGTTAGGTGTAGGTTTTTGGTTAGGTTTAGGGTTAGGATTAGGGTTTGGGTTAGGGTTAGGGTTAGCGTGAAGGTTATGTTTAGGGTATTGGTTAGGGTTAGGGTTTAGGGTTAGGGTTAGGAATAGGGTTAGGGTTAGGGTTAGGGTTACGTTTAGGGTTTTGGTTTGGGTTAGGGTTAGGATTAGGGTTAGGGTTAGGGTTAAGTTTAGGGTTAGGATTTGGGTTAGTGTTAGGGTTATTGTTAGGGTTTCGGTTAGTATTTGGGTTAGGGTTAGGGTTCGAATTAGGGTTAGAGTTTGAGTTAGGGTTAAGTTTAGGGTTAGGGTTTGGGTTAGGGTTACGGTTAGGGTTAGTGTTAGGGTTTGGTTTAGGGTTAGTGTTATATTTTGGGTTAGGTTTAGGGTTAGGATAAGGGTTAGGGTTAGGGTTAAGGTTAGTTTAGGGTTAGGGTTAGGATTTGGGTTAGGGTTTGGGTTAGGGTTAGGGTTAGGGTTAGGGTTAGGGTTTGGGTTAGGGTTTGGGTTAAGGTTAGGTTTAGGGTTAATGTTAGGAATAGGGTTAGGGTTATTGTTCGGGTTTGGGTTAGTGTTTGGTTTAGGGTTAGGGTTCGAGTTAGGGTTAGAGTTTGAGTTAGGGTTAAGTTTAGGGTTAGGGTTAGGGTTAGGATTAGATTAGGGTTAAGTTTAGGTTTAGGGTTTGGGTAAGGGTTAGGGTTTGGGTTAGGGTTAGGGTTTGGGTTAGGGTTTGGGTTAAGGTTAGGTTTAGGGTTAATGTTAGGAATAGCGTTAGGGTTAGGGTTTGGTTTAGGGTTAGGGTTAGGATTAGGGTTTGGGTTAGGGTTCGAGTTAGGTTTTGTTTTTGGGTTAGGGTTAGGTTTAGGGTTAGATTAGGGTTAGGATTAGGTTTAGTGTTATTTTTTTGGTTAGGTTTAGGGTTAGGATAAGGGTTAGGGTTAGGTTTAGGGTTAGGGTTTGGGTTAGGGTTAGGGTTAGTGTTTGAGTTAGGGTTAGGGTTAGGGTTAGGGTTAGGATTTGGGTTTGGATTTGGGTTAGGATTTGGGTTAGGGTTAGGGTTAGGGTTAGGGTTAGGGTTTGGTTAGGGTTAGGGTTAGGGTTAGGGTTTGGTTTAGGGTTTGGGTTAAGGTTAGGTTTAGGGTTAATGTTAGGAATAGGGTTAGGGTTATGGTTTGGGTTAGGGTTAGGGTTAGGATTAGGGTTAGGTTTAGGTTTAGGTTTAGGGTTTGGGTAAGGGTTAGGGTTTGGGTTAGGGTTAGGGTTAGGGTTAGGGTTTGGTTTAGGGTTAGTGTTATATTTTGGGTTAGGTTTAGGGTTAGGATAAGGTTTGGGTTAGGGTTAGGGTTAGGGTTTGGGTTAGGGTTAGGTTAGGGTTTGAGTTAGGGTTAGGGTTAGGGTTAGGGTTAGGGTTAGGATTAGGGTTAGGGTTAGGGTTAGGTTTAGGTTTAGCGTGTGGGTAAGGGTTAGTGTTTGGGTTAGGTTTAGTGTTAAGGTTAGGGT
>JAJHUQ010000057.1:467500-472500 GCA_035773235.1 Eospalax fontanierii | reverse complement strand
GTTAGGGTTCGAGTTAGGATTTGTTTTTGGGTTAGGGTTAGGGTTAGGGTTAGATTAGGGTTAGGATTAGGTTTAGTGTAATTTTTTTGGTTAGGTTTAGGGTTAGGATAAGGGTTAGGGTTTGGTTTAGGGTTAGGGTTTGGGTTAGGGTTAGGGTTAGTGTTTGAGTTAGGGTTAGGGTTAGGGTTAGGGTTAGGATTTGGGTTAGGATTTGGGTTAGGATTTGGGTTAGGGTTAGGGTTAGGGTTAGGGTTAGGGTTTGGTTAGGGTTAGGGTTAGGGTTAGGGTTAGGGTTTGGGTTAAGGTTAGGTTTAGGGTTAATGTTAGGAATAGGGTTAGGGTTTGGTTTAGGGTTAGTGTTATATTTTGGGTTAGGTTTAGGGTTAGGATAAGGGTTAGGGTTAGGGTTAGGGTTAGGGTTAGGGTTAGGGTTAGGGTTAGGATTTGGGTTAGGGTTAGGGTTAGGGTTAGGGTTAGGGTTTGGTTAGGGTTAGGGTTAGGATTAGGGTTAGGGTTAGGTTTAGGTTTAGGGTTTGGGTAAGGGTTAGGGTTTGGGTTAGGGTTAGGGTTAGGGTTAGGGTTTGGTTTAGGGTTAGTGTTATATTTTGGGTTAGGTTTAGGGTTAGGATAAGGGTTAGGGTTAGGGTTAGGGTTAGGTTTTGGGTTAGGGTTAGGGTTAGGGTTTGAGTTAGGGTTAGGGTTAGGGTTAGGGTTAGGGTAGGATTAGGGTTAGGGTTAGGGTTAGGTTTAGGTTTAGCGTGTGGGTAATTGTTAGGGTTTGGGTTAGGTTTAGTGTTAAGGTTAGGTTTAGGGTTTGGTTTAGGGTTAGTGTTATTTTTTGTGTTAGGTTTAGGGTTAGGATAAGGGTTAGGGTTAGGTTTAGGGTTAGGGTTTGAGTTAGGGTTAGGATTAGGTTTAATGTTAGGGTTAGGGTTAGGGTTAGGGTTAGGATTAGAGTCAGGGTTAGGGTTTTGGTTTGGTTTAGGGTTAGGGTTAGGGTTTGGGTTAGTGTTAGGGTTAGTGTTAGTGTTAGTGTTAGGGTTTGGGTTAGGGTTAGGGTTAGGGTTAGGGTTAGGGTTTGGGTTATTGTTAGGGTTAGTTTTTGGGTTAGGGTTAGTGTTAGGATTATGGTTAGGGTTAGATTTAGGGTTAGGGTTTGGGTTAGGGTTCTGGTTAGGTTTTGAGTAAGGGTTAGGTTTAGGGTTAGTGTTTGGGTTAGGATTAGGGTTAGGGTTAGAGGTTGGGTTTGTGTTAGGGTTAGGGTTAGGTTTAGGGTTAGGATTAGGGTTAGGGTTAGGGTTAGGATTAGGGTTAGGTTTAGGTTTTGGGTTAGGGTTAGGGTTAGGTTTAATGTTAGGGTTTTGATTAGGGTTAGGGTTAGGATTAGAGTTAGATTTAGGGTTTTGCTTTGGGTTAATGTTAGGGTTAGGATTTGGGTTAGTGTTAGGGTTAGGGTTAGGGTTAGGGTTAGGTTTAGGTTTTTTATTAGGTTTAGGGTTAGTGTTAGGGTTTGGGTTAGGGTTAGGGTTAGCGTGAAGGTTATGTTTAGGGTATTGGTTAGGGTTAGGGTTTAGGGTTAGTGTTAGGAATAGGGTTAGGGTTAAGGTTAGGGTTAGGGTTAGTGTTAGGAATAGGGTTAGGTTTAGGGTTTGGGTTAGGGTTAGGGTTCGGATTAGGGTTTGGGTTAGGGTTCGAGTTAGGTTTAGTTTTTGGGTTAGGGTTAGGGTTAGGGTTAGGGTTTGGGTTAGGGCTAGGTTTAGGGTTAGGGTTTGGGTTAGGTTTAGGGTTAGCGTGAGGGTTATGTTTAGGGTATTGTTTAGGGTTAGGGTTTAGGGTTAGGGTTAGGAATAGGGTTAGGGTTAGGGTTAGGGTTAGGGTTAGTGTTAGGAAAAGGGTTAGGTTTAGGGTTATTGTTAGGGTTTGGGTTAGGGTTTGGATTAGGGTTAGGTTTAGGTTTTGGGTTAGGGTTAGATTTAGGGTTAGAGTTTGAGTTAGGGTTAGGGTTAGGGTTAGGGGTAGGGTTTGGGTTAGGGTTTGGGTGAGGGTTTGGGTTAGGTTTAGGTCTTTGGTTAGGTTTAGGGTTAGGGTTAGGAATAGGGTTATGGTTAAGGTTTGGGTTAGGATTAGGGTTAGGATTAGGGTTTGGGTTACGGTTCAGGTTAGGGTTAGTTTTTGGGTTAGGGTTAGGGTTAGGATTAGGGTTAGGGTTAGGTTTAGGTTTAGGGTTTGGGTAAGGGTTAGTGTTTGTGTTAGGGTTAGGGTTAGGGTTAGGGTTTGGTTTAGGGTTAGTGTTATATTTTGGGTTAGGTTTAGGGTTAGGATAAGGGTTAGGGTTAGGGTTAGGTTTAGGGTTAGGGTTAGGGTTTGGGTTAGGGTTAGGGTTTGAGTTAAGGTTAGGGTTAGGGTTAGGGTTAGGGTTAGGGATAGGGTTTGGGTTAGGATTAGAGTTAGGGTTATGGTTTTGGCTTGGTTTAGGGTTAGGGTTAGGGTTAGCGTGAGGGTTATGTTTAGGGTATTGTTTAGGGTTAGGGTTTAGGGTTAGGGTTAGGAATAGGGTTAGGGTTAGGGTTAGGGTTAGGGTTAGTGTTAGGAAAAGGGTTAGGGTTAGGGTTATTGTTAGGGTTTGGGTTAGCGTTTGGTTTAGGGTTAGGTTTAGGTTTTGGGTTAGGGTTAGACTTAGGGTTAGAGTTTGAGTTAGGGTTAGGGTTAGGGTTAGGGATAGGGTTTGGGTTAGGGTTTGGGTGAGGGTTTGGGTTAGGTTTAGGTTTTTGGTTAGGTTTAGGGTTAGGGTTAGGAATAGGGTTATGGTTAAGGTTTGGGTTAGGATTAGGGTTAGGATTAGGGTTTGGGTTAGATTTAGGGTTAGGGTTTGGGTTAGGGTTAGGGTTAGGTTTAGGGTTTGAGTTACGGTTAGGTTTAGGGTTAGGGTTTGGGTTATGGTTAGGGTTAGGGTTAGGGGTTGGGTTTGTGTTAGGGTTAGAGTTAGGGTTAGAGTTAGGGTTAGGATTAGGGTTTGGGTTAGGGTTAGGTTTAGGGTTAGGATTAGGTTTTGGGTTAGGGTTAGGGTTAGGTTTAATGTTAGGGTGTTGATTAGGGTTAGGGTTACGATTAGAGTTAGGTTTAGGGTTTTGGTTTGGGTTAATGTTAGGGTTAGGATTTGGGTTAGTGTTAGGGTAAGGGTTACTGTTAGGGTTAGGGTTTGGGTTAGGGTTAGGGTTAGGGTTAGGTGTAGGTTTTTGGTTAGGTTTAGGGTTAGGGTTAGGGTTTGGTTTAGGGTTAGGGTTATCGTGAAGGTTATGTTTAGGGTATTGGTTAGGGTTAGGGTTTAGGGTTAGGGTTAGGAATAGGGTTAGGGTTAGGTTTAGGGTTAGGGTTAGGGTTAGGGTTTTGGTTTGGGTTAGGGTTAGGGTTAGGGTTAGGGTTAGGGTTAAGTTTAGGGTTAGGATTTGGGTTAGTGTTAGGGTTATTGTTAGGGTTTCGGTTAGTGTTTGGGTTAGGGTTAGGGTTCGAATTAGGGTTAGAGTTTGAGTTAGGGTTAAGTTTAGGGTTAGGGTTTGGGTTAGGGTTACGGGTATGGTTAGAGTTTGGGTTAGGGTTCGAGTTAGGCTTAGTTTTTGGGTTAGGGTTAGGGTTAGGATAAGGGTTAGGGTTAGGGTTAAGGTTAGTTTAGGGTTAGGGTTAGGATTTGGGTTAGGGTTTGGGTTAGGGTTAGGGTTAGGGTTAGGGTTAGGGTTAGGGTTTGGGTTAGGGTTTGGCTTAAGTTTAGGTTTAGTGTTAAAGTTAGGAATAGGGTTAGGGTTATTGTTAGGGTTTGGGTTAGTGTTTGGTTTAGGGTTAGGGTTCGAGTTAGGGTTAGAGTTTGAGTTAGGGTTAAGTTTAGGGTTAGGGTTAGGGTTAGGATTAGATTAGGGTTAGGTTTAGGTTTAGGGTTTGGGTAAGGGTTAGGGTTAGGGTTAGGGTTAGGGTTTGGTTTAGGGTTAGGGTTAGGATTAGGGTTTGGGTTAGGGTTCGAGTTAGGATTTGTTTTTGGGTTAGCGTTAGGGTTAGGGTTAGATTAGGGTTAGGATTAGGTTTAGTGTAATTTTTTTGGTTAGGTTTAGGGTTAGGATAAGGGTTAGGGTTTGGTTTAGGGTTAGGGTTTGGGTTAGGGTTAGGGTTAGTGTTTGAGTTAGGGTTAGGGTTAGGGTTAGGGTTAGGATTTGGGTTAGGATTTGGGTTAGGATTTGGGTTAGGGTTAGGGTTAGGGTTAGGGTTAGGGTTTGGTTAGGGTTAGGGTTAGGGTTAGGGTTAGGGTTTGGTTTAGGGTTTGGGTTAAGGTTAGGTTTAGGGTTAATGTTAGGAATAGGGTTAGCGGTTGGTTTAGGGTTAGGGTTATATTTTGGGTTAGGTTTAGGGTTAGGATAAGGGTTAGGGTTAGCCTTAGGGTTAGGGTTAGGGTTTGAGTTAGGGTTAGGAGTTGGGATAGGGTTAGGGTTAGGGTTAGGGTTAGGGTTTGCTTAGGGTTAGGGTTAGGATTAGGGTAAGGGTTAGGTTTAGGTTTATGGTTTGGGTAAGGGTTAGGGTTTGGGTTAGGGTTAGGGTTAGGGTTAGGGTTTGGTTTAGGGTAAGTGTTATATTTTGGGTTAGGTTTAGGGTTAGGATAAGGGTTAGGGTTAGGGTTAGGGTTAGGTTTTGGGTTAGGGTTAGGGTTAGGGTTTGAGTTAGGGTTAGGGTTAGGGTTAGGGTTAGGGTAGGATTAGGGTTAGGGTTAGGGTTAGGTTTAGGTTTAGCGTGTGGGTAATTGTTAGGGTTAGGGTTAGGTTTTGGGTTAGGGTTAGGGTTAGGGTTTGAGTTAAGGTTAGGGTTAGGGTTAGGGTTAGGTTTAGGGATAGGGTTTGGGTTAGGATTAGAGTTAGGGTTATGGTTTTGGCTTGGTTTAGGGTTAGGGTTAGGGTTTGGGTTAGTGTTAGGGTTAGTTTTAGTGTTAGGGTTAGTGTTAGTGTTAGTGTTAGGGTTTGGGT